>WNWU01018797.1:0-19525 GCA_012654045.1 Ptyas mucosa | reverse complement strand
ATATATATATATTTACTTTGTTAAACTGTTTGCTAGTCAAAGCTGTCAGTGTCAAACCCATATTTTTTATGTAAGATTTTATTTTGATTACCTCATATTTTTGAACAGATAATGGTGCAGGGTGGTAGTGTTAAGTGCTGTTCTTGATGGGTTATTTTGAGATAATTTTTCTGTTTATTCCTCTTTAAATAACACCAAGGTAAACTACCTTGAAGTGACAGTATGCATATTTTATTAAAATAAATAAAAGCTGTTTATACTGAGGATACTACAAATATCTGTAATTTTTCCACCTTTTAAAAGAAAAAGGGCATAGTAGCTTCTGTATATCAATATTCCAATACAAACAAACCAATCAAATGAAAACAGAAAGCAACAATGACATACACACACAAAACACACAGAGTTTTTCTAAAAAAATATTATCATGAGATCCATAAAAAAGATGGCTGTGCACAAAGATATAGATCTTCAGAAGTTTATACTACAGGAACTCCTTGACTTACAACAGTTCGTTTAGTGACCGTTTTGAAGTTACAAGGGCACTGAAAAAAGTGATTTATGACCATTTTTCACACTTATGAGCGTTGCAGCATCCCCATGGTCACATACATTCGGATGCTTGACAAACTGATTCACATTTATGACAGTTGCAGTGTCTTGAGATCAGTGGTGAAATGTAAAATTTGTTACTATCGGTTCTGTGGGCGTGGCTTGGTGGTGGTGGTGGTAATATGACTGAGTGGGCGTGGCCAACTTTTTTTTTTTAACTTTTAAAACCATTTTTTCTACAGCTTCTTTGGCTGAAGAGGTTGTAAAAAAGTACTTTTAAAGCCTCTGACGATCCCAGCTGACTTGCCTGATCATCAGAGGCTTTCTTTTTTTTTTTTTCAAAGCCTCTGACGATCCCAGCTGACTTGCCTGATCGGCAGAGGCTTTTTTTCCCTTTAAAAACATTTTTTCTATAATCTTTTCGGCCAAAGAGGTTGTAGAAAAAATGCTTTTAAAAGTAAAAAAAAAAAGCCTCTGATGATTGCATGGCTCAGCTGGGCAATAGGGGTGGGGGGCAGGGATTTTTGCTACCGGTTCTCTGAACCACCCGCCTCCATCACTACCGGATCGGGCAATCTGATCCAAACCGGGAGCATTTCACCCCTGCTTGAGATCATATAATCTTTTGTGACATTCTAACATGCAAAGTCAATGGGGATGCCAGATTCACTTAAAACCGTGTTACTAATTTAACAACTGTAGTGATTCACTTAACCAATGTGGCAAGAAAAGTCATAAAATGGGACAAAACTCACTTAACATGTTTCTCACTTAACAACCTAAATTCGGGCTCAGTTGAAGTCATAAATCGAAGACTACCTGATTAAGTTATTGAATAGAGAACCTGGTGCAAAAATCAGCCAACTGTATAAACTTGGACATCTATAATTCCAATCTCTAAAGCTCTTAGGATGGTAAAATGGATGAATAGGGATGCTACACTACATACATTAGATGTCTGTTTTTGTGGAGAAGTGAATGTCCAGAGCTAAAAGCATTCAGAACATAGAATAATAAGGTTGCTAGGGACTCTGGATGTCTTCTACTCCAGCCCTCTGCTCAAGCAGAAGACCCTATAATGTTTCATAAAAATGGCTGTCCACTCTCTTCTTGAAAACCTCCAGTGGTGAAGCACCTAGAACTTCTGGAGACCAGCTCTTCCACTAATTATTTGTTCTCCCTGTCATGAAAATTCTTCTTAACTCTGGGTTGGATCACTCTTTTGTATATTTTCATCCCTTACTTTGTCTCTTGCCCTCAAGTGCTTTGGAGAATAGGTTGTCCCCCTTTTCTTTGTGACAGCCCCTCAAATATGGGAGGACTTCTATCATGTCACCCCTAATCCTTCTCACCAGATGTACCCAGTTCCAGAGGTGGGATTCAGCAGGTTCTGACCAGTTCTGGAGAACCGGTAGTGGAAATTTTGAGTAGTTCGGAGAACCGGTAAATACCATCTCTGACTGGCCCCACCTCCATCTATTCTCTGCCTCCCGAGTCCCAGCTGATCGGGAGGAAATGGGAATTTTGCAGTATCCTTCCCCTGGAGTGGGGTGGAAGTGGAGATTTTACAGTGTCCTTCCCCTGCCATGCCCAGCAAGCCATGCCCACCAAGCCATGCCACACCCATCAAGCCATGCCCACAGAACCAGTAGTAAAATTTTTTGAAAGCCACCACTGCCCAGTTCCCATAACTGTTCATCATATGTTTTAGCCTCTATCCCGATAATCATCCTTGTTGATCTTCTCTGTACTCTTTCTAAGGTCTCTGTATCATTTTAAAAAAATATTGTGGTGACCCAAATGGGACGCAGTATTCCAAGCGTGGTCTTACTAAAGCAGTATATAGCAGCACTAATACGTGATCTTGATACTATTCCTCTACTGATGGAGCCTAGGAGTGCATTTTTAAAAAGAATCTCTTAAATGCAATACTTACCATGTTCTGCTATGGCTCTTACAGATCTTGTGGTGTGAACCATAGAGAGCTGATAAGTCAAGTAGACAATTACATTTTCCAAGCATTTTAGAATATGGCTCACAACTTTTAGTCATTGCAAAGGGGCTTTGCATGGGTCTACCGTACCTGGACTGTGATTGACCCAGCAGGCAATCAGAAAAAATTTGGGTCTCTCAAATTAACATTCTGCCTGTGGGTGTCTCAGAGTCTTAAAAAGGCCTTGGCTTTAATGGTTTATTAAACAAATAAGGTACACCTGGAAAACTTAAGTGCACTCCATGAGCCTCATAAAAATATTATGGGATGCTTTCATCAGGCAGAAATATATGGACATAACTTTTACAGTAACCTAACCAGAAAGAAATTTCAGTAAGTTACTTTAGTGGAGAACAGAGATGAGATTATAAGATAATCCATATTTTATTTGTTTGTTTACCTACTTAAGAGGTCTTTTTCAGCTCCCTTTTTTCTATTTAAGAGGCACTCAGGTCATTTTTGCTCTGAAAATACAGGAGTCACGTAGCCATCGATGTAGCATAAAGCTTTGTGATAACTTGAAGAGTATAATCAGTTTTGAAGTTGAGTGGGGTGGGAATGGATAGTCATTTTGTATTTAATAATTATTGAATTATTGAATTATTGAATTATTGAATTATTGAATTATTGAATTATTGAATTATTGAATTATTGAATTATTGAATTATTGAATTATTGAATTATTGAATTATTGAATTATTGATCTAATTGCATTTTTTTCATAAGCATATTCCACAAACCTATTGCCCTCCTTAAAAAATCCAAATACATCTCGGCCATAAATGCGGATCAGTTGTTGAGCTCCCAAAATGCAGTCACGTGACATGAGGAGGATACCAACAGAACGTTGGAACTGAATCATAAGTACCCAGAGGGAGGTCCATCAAAACTTTAAAGGCTCACTAAGTGACTGGTCATAAGTCAAAGACTAAGGTGGTTAGGGCACCAAGTTGGAAACCAAGAGATAGTGAGTTCTAATCCTGCTTTGGGCACAAAGCCATCTGAGTTTGGAAATCTTCTAGTCCAACCTGCTGCTCAAGCAGGAGACCTTATACCATTGTGGACAATAGTTGTCCAATCTGTTCTTGAAAATTTCCCGTAATGGAGCACCCATGATTTCTGGATGCAAGCTATTCCACTGATTAATTGTTCCCATTGTCAGAAAATTTCTCCTTAGTTCTAGACTGGAAGTTCTAGAGATTCTTGTATTTTATTATCCCTCTGCTAGGTATCTTGGATTTTACATAAACACTGGGATATAAATAATCAAAATGTAATTTGCATGTTCTGCACATGAATTTGCTCTATAAGAAATCAACGCAAACTTGTTTGCTGGTCTTATTTATTAATTATAAATTTTACATTCTCCATTATGAACATATCCTGATGGGGTGCTTCAATATGAATTCATGGGATAAATAAATAGAACCACAGAAATCCAATAACGGTCCTAAATTAACATAGGAAGGCTTCCTTAAACATTTCCAATTATGCATGAACTGCAACAGAATCAGCTTGCATATTTTATTTCTGTGAGGAGAACATCACAGAGGATGTGAGTGCTACCACAAGAATGAGATTCCTGGTTGAGGAGACTGTAGTAAAGACTGCAGATCTAGAATGCATTTGCCCCCACTAGGCCCCTCGAGTTAGGAATGGATACATTCCCAAATTATTGCTTCCCGTAGAGCCAGATGATCAGTTCAGAATGACCCAGTCTTGGTTTTCCTCAGTGGGATTTCTAGGGCCCATGATGGTCATCTCCTTTCCTAATGAGTTGGAAGGGGGGAGTTTTCCCATTTTACTGGTTCTTGAATTTGCCTCTGGAGTTCATCAGATGAAAAGACATCAACTATCTAAATAAATAGAGTTAAGCAGATGTTGGAGGTGGTGACTTTCTATTTTTATTCCTTTCCTTTCTATTTGTCCATTATAGGAGAATAATCTTCAGCTCACTGCCTAGGAGAACAGTCATAATGCTGCTATAATACTCATAGGTTAGAAAACATAGAATGCTAAGGTTGGAAGGGATCTTGGAGGACTTCTAGTTCAACCCTCTGCTCAAGCAGGAGACCTTATACTATGCTGGCTGGACAAATGGTTGTCCCGTGTCTTCTTGAAAACCGCTAGTGATGGAACACCTACAACTTCCAGTGGTAACCTGTTCCACTGATTAATTATTCTCACTGTCAGGAAATTTCTACTTAGTTCTAGGCTGCATCTTTCCATGGCTTAGGACCGGGGTATATACGAGACCGCCTTCTGCCATCAACAGCCTCCCACCAGCCAATACGCTCCCACAGAGAGGGGCTCCTCAGAGTGCTGTCGGCCAAACAATGCTGTCTTGCGACACCCAGGGAGAGAGCCTTCTCTGTGGGGGCACCAGCCCTCTGGAATGAGCTGCCCCTAGAGGTTCATCTTAGCCCCGACCTCTGTACCTTCCGCCGCTCCCTGAAGACCCTTTTGTTCCAGCAAGCCGGACTGGCCTAATATGAATTTATAATGGGTGTATGTGTGTTTCTTAATTTGCGGGCCAAATTTTATACTTGATTTTAATTTGTTTTAAATTTTGTAAATCTATGTGTTTTAATATGGTTGTTCACCACCCTGAGTCCTCCGGGAGAAGGGCGGTATAGAAGTCTAATAAACTTTAAACTTCTTTAATAAGGTTCCACCCATTATTTCTTGTCCTGCCCTCAGGTGCTTTAGACCAGGGGTCTCCAACCTTGGCAACTTTAAGACTTCTGGACTTCAACTCCCAGAGTTCCTCAGCCAGCTTTGTTGGCTGAGGAACTCTGGGAGTTGAAGTCCACAAGTCTTAAAGTTGCCAAGGTTGAAGACACCTGCTTTAGACAATAGGTCGACCTCCTGCTAGTGATGGAGCACCTACAACTTCCAGTGGTAACCTGTTCCACTGATTAATTATTCTCACTGTCAGGAAATTTCTACTTAGTTCTAGGCTGCATCTCTCTTTAATAAGGTTCCACCCATTACTTCTTGTCCTGCCCTCAGGTGCTTTAGACCAGGGGGTCTCCAACCTTGGCAACTTTAAGGCTTCTGGACTTCTGGCTTTGTTGGCTGAGGAACTCTGGGAGTTGAAGTCCAGAAGTCTTAAAGTTGCCAAGGTTGGAGAGCCCTGCTTTAGACAATAGGTCGACCTCCTGTTCTCTGTGACAGCCCCTCAAATACTGGAAGACTGCTATCATATCATCCCTAGTCCTTCTCTTCGTTAGATTAGACATACCCATGTCCCTCAATTGGAATGATTAATCCCTCCATTGGAGCGATGTGACCTCTGTGATGTTGTCAAGTTATTGTGAGTCACCATCTTTTCTTTCTTGCTTCACTGTTCTATCTCTGTCCCCCCCTCTCATGGGTGTCCAATAACTGTGGAAATAACATAGGGAAGATAATTATTTTTAAAATCTGAGTTTCTTCATGTGACTTTGCTTCTCCTCCAACATCCCAGCTCAGATTGACATCTTGACAAGGCCTTCCTTGCATGTTTATTTTGATAAATAAAATAAAATATAATCCACTCCCCCCCGCCCTTTTATAGAAAAACTGGATATTTAAATTTCCAGATGGAAAAAAGATGATAAACTTAGCAACCTGTTGTGTGGCCCAGCAAAGGGTTTTATTGCTTCTCATTCACCATATGGCATACCATTCACCGCCTGTACTCTAATGAGAATTACGTTTGCAGGTAATTTTCAATTGATTGTCTTGGGATAAACAAATCTCACATACTTGTTTTGCTAATGTATTCAAGTAGGCTCGCAGGGGGAAAAGATTAATTATCTAAAAAGCAAGCAGGAGCCTTTGCATTATGCAAAAGAGCCAACTATGATCAGAAAGAAGCCACCTGTTGCTATGACAGCAGAGAGGTTGTGCTGAGGTAAACGGGGTTTCCTGAGCTGATTGGCCCAAATGAGATCACGGTGACCAACCGTAGGGACTTAAATCTATGTAAGACTAATAATTATTTATTTATTTATTTATTTATTTATTATAAGTCCAATTTATATGCCGCCCTTCTCCGTAGACTCAGGGCGGCTTACAATGCATTATAGCAATAGCCTGCATACTTTTTTTGTATATACCTGCTTATTAGGGCTTTCGGCTCCCCCCAAGCAGTGTTGTTCTATACCCGTGATGGCGAACCTATGGCACGGGTGCCACAGGTGGCACGCGGAGCCATATTGGTGGGCATGCAAGTGTTGCCCTAGCTCAGCTCCAGCGCGCATGTGCGCACCAGCCAACTGATTTTCAGGTCTCCCAGTCCTACTGGAAGTTGGGAAACTGGCTGTTTCCCGACCTCCGGAAGGTCTCCGGGGGGATGGGGAAGGCTGTTTTTCCCCTCACAGGCTCCTAGAAAGCCTCTGGAGCCTGGGGAGGGGGAAAAATGGGCCTACCAGGCCCACCATGCCATTGCGTGCCAAAAGCAGGGGGAAGTGTGGGGGGTCACATGCGCATGTGTGGGAGGGCGGGGTGCATTGAATTATGGATGTGGGCACCCACACCCATGACCCCCCCATGCTCCCCCCACTTTTGGCACGCGACGACAAAAAGGTTAGCCATCACTGTTCTATACAAAGTTGGCTTATTGCCCCCACAATCCGGGTCCTCCATTTACCTACCTTGAAAAGATGGAAGGCTGAGTCAACCTTGAGCCTGGTGAGATTTGAACTTGCACTAATTGCAGGCAGCTGGCAGCTAAGTGCCAGCACTTAACAGCACTTTAGTCCGCTGCACCACTGATAATAATAATAATAATAATAATAATAATAATAATAATGATAATGATAATGATGATAATGATAACTGCGCTACTCGGAACATCATGTATTTTAAGAAGATACTTGGTTGATACCTAGGACGCTGGCAGCAACCCCTATCAACCATTAGCACCAGTCAGTCGTATTTGTGACACATTTTTAAATGTTCAGTTGACCGAGTTTCATGTTTAATGAATAAAAGATAATAATAATAATAAAAATAATAATTTGACATTTGACATTTGAAAAATAATAAAGTTGAAACTGTTTCACACTTAATATGTGAGCGCAGCAAAATTGCGCAAACTGATTACAAAGTTAGACACGATCGAGTTGCTAAATTAATCCACTGGTCATTATGTAAAAATATACGACTTACCTGTATCTAAAAAGTCGTGGGAACATAAAGTGGAAAAAGTTACAGAAAATGAGAAGTGTAGATCTTGTGGGACTTTCGAATATAGACAGATCGTCATTTGGAACACAACACGCCAGATATCACAGTTGTCGAAAACCGAAACGTACAATTTATTGACATCGCGATACCAGGAGATGCCAGAGTTGAAGAAAAAGAACTGGAAAAAAATCATGAAATATCGTGACCTGGCCATCGAAACTATGCGATTATGGATGAAACATGTAACGGTGATACCCATTGTCATCGGGGCACTTGGTACCATGTCCAAGAATTTTATAAGATACATCAACAAATTCCAGCTTCCTGCAATAACACCAGCGGAACTGCAAAAAACTGCACTACTTGGAATATCGTACATCTTAAGAAGGTACTTGGTTGATACTTAGGATGCTGACAGCAACCTATATCGACCATTAGCACCAGTCAATGGTATTTGTGATGCATTTTTGAATGTTCAGTTGACTGAGTTTCATGTTTAATGAATAAAAGAAATAATGATGATGATGATGTTGATGATCAGTGGTGGGTTGCTTCCGGTTCGGTCTGGTTCTTGCGAACCGGTAGTAACGGTGGCAGGAGGCTCCGCCCATCTGCCTGGACGTCACCATGAATGATTTGCGCATGCGTGCATGCTCCCATAGCGAACTGGCAGCGGAGGTAAGTAGAACCCACCCGTGATGATGATGGTGAGATGATGATGATGGGAAGTCTTGCAATGATCCTACAAAGGAATTTTTATTTGAAGGCAACAGAATCAGCGCTTTGTGACCGTTAGAAGAAATATGTAGCAGCTAATAAAATAATTTGGGAGAAAGACAATAGAATTAGCCTAGTTATTGTTACAGATCTCCACATACATTTTAATCTGTTTTTCACTAATACCTTCATTCAAGATAAAGCACATCTTATTCTCCCCATAATACCTTTGCTGCCAAACATTATTATCTTGTACCTGTTTATATAATTGGTTATAAGCTACCTACGGATAATTCAAAAGGGGCTGGCATTGTTACAAACATTTGCGAGCTACGCTCAGCCTGAATAGGAGAATGGAGACCGTTCATTCTTAACAATTCATTTTCTCTTGTTCCTGGATTGGTGTTTCCTTATAATAACC
The DNA here is from genome assembly GCA_012654045.1 of Ptyas mucosa. NCBI lineage: Eukaryota > Metazoa > Chordata > Lepidosauria > Squamata > Colubridae > Ptyas > Ptyas mucosa. The sequence goes on along the minus strand of WNWU01018797.1, from coordinate 10,667 downwards.
AGTTGAAATCAATGAACATACATGAGTCAAGTCAATTAAAGTCTCATTGATGCTTTCTTATTATGGTTCAAAGCCCATCTATCACCTGGATACACACATTACTCAGTGGTGGGATTCAAATAATTTAACAATCGGTTCTCTGCCCTAATATCCAGCTGGGTAGGTGTGGCTCAGTGGTCATGTGACTGTGTGGGCATGGCCAACTCAACGTTACTCACGTTGATGGGTGCTTCGCCTTAACTGTTACAATGTAATAAGGGTTAACCAGAGAGGTTGTTTCTGTAAGCAGGGCAATAAAGATTAGGCTAGGAACACCACCAGAATGTTTCCTTCCTGCCTTCCTTACAGGATTAGCCCTGTAAAGTGGAAAAAAAACAAAATAAGATTTCTTCCAACAACCAGTTCTCCGAACTGCTTAGAAAGTTAACAACCAGTTCTCCCGAATTGGTGCAAATTGGCTGAATCCCACCACTGACATTACTGTATATAAAGTCATTGTTTAGTTAACCAAGGTTTATTGAGTAGACTGCTTCCCTGGATTCAGACATCACATTAAACTGTAAACCATGGTCTGAAAACCATTTTGTCTGAAATGGTGTAGGATTTCCTGCCTGAGCAGGGTTAGAACCAGAAGACATCCAAGTCTATTATTCTGTTATTCTGTTTACTAACCACAGTGGTTGTGTTGCATAACACACAACGTGTGAATCCCAGCTTCAATTTGTGTACACTCCTTGACTTTTAATACAAAATTGATTCAACGACTATATTGGAGAGAGATTAATATTATTAATATTCTCCTTCCTTTTTGTTTTTTGCTCCCAGGCTGTTTTCCTCTAATTACTAACAGTACTAAAATGTATAATTTCAAATCACTGATTCTGCCCCCAAGTAGCAGATAAGTGAAACAGGTGTAAAAGAAAACATATGATTCTCACAGGACTGCACTGTATTGTAATTTTGAACAGACAACACAACCCTAGGCTGCATTAACAGAGGGACAGACTCAAGATCACGTGAGGTATTGTAAAGCTTTAGTAAGACCACACTTAGAATATTGCAACTATATTATAAAATACATGTAGAGACTCTAGAAATAGTGCAGAAAAGAGCAACAAAGAGGCATAGAGGTTAAAACATATAACCAATGGTTGCAGGAATTGGGTACATCTAGTGAAAAGAAGGACTAGGAGTAACACGATACAAGCGTTCCAATATTTGAGGGGCTGCCACAAAGAAGAGGGGGTCAATCTATTTTCCAAATCATCAGAAGGCAGGACAAGAAACAATGGATGGAAACTAATCAAGGAGAGAAGCAACCTAAGGAGAAATTTCCTAATAGAAGAACAATTAAGTTTCCAGCTGCCTGCAATTACTGCAAGTTCAAATCCCACCAGGCTCAAGGTTGACTCAGCCTTCCATCCTTTCTAAGGTAGGTAAAATGAGGACCCAGATTGTGGGGGCAATAAGCTGACTTTGTATAAATATACAAAAGTATGAAGGCTATTGCTTAACACATTGTAAGCCGCCCTGAGTCTCCGGAGAAGGGTGGCATATAAATAAAAAATTTTTTAAAAAATTAACTTGCCTCCAGAGGTTGTGGGTGATTCATCACTGGAGGCTTTAAGAAGAGTCTGGACAGCCACTTGTCTGGAATTGTATAGGGACTCCTGCTTGAAAAAGGGGTTGGACTAGAGGAACTAGTCCAGACTTTCCAATTCTGTTATTCTGTTAATCTGCATTTAACTCATTAGCAAAAGTTGCTATAGGCTGCCTGGATAATTTAAAAAGTAACCAATGAAGGATGTTATTAGAAACTGAAGCATCATATCTTTCTATCCACCGTATACCTTAGGCATTTTAATTTTTTCAAAATAAATGTTATTAAAATAAGTTTTTACCAAGATTTTAAAAACTACAGAAACATAGAAGGAGAAATAGAAATCGATTATAAAACCATAAAAGAAAAAAGCAAGGAAAAGAAAGATAGCCAAAGATGCAATTTTAAAATTTTAAATTTTAAAAATCTTATTAAAAAGAGGTTAACATTTTCAGCGCAGCCCTGGGAGTTTAACAAGACAAGAAAACTGATTTAGTTTCTTTCTCTCTGAAGTTTATAATAAGAGAGCCAGAAAAGAAGCTTTCCAGTTAAAGCTGCATTAACCCAAATTGATTGATTTCTAAATAATCCCTGATAATCACAGTGCTTTTCACCGGATCTAAAGATGGTAGGACCACAAGTTCCCCCAAACATAGAGTAGTGGCCAAAATTGTGGAAACCTTTTGGGAAAAGTGTATTTTTGAGGTTTGATGGCTAATAACACCACTTTCTTTTTTTTTGGAGTTTCAAGATAATCCTATTCCACTGCTGGAATGGCCTGGGAATAGCCCAGATCTTAACCCAATTGAAAATCTAGGGATCCAACTAAAGAAACTTGTTAGTCAGAAACGACCCAGCAATAAAACCCCATTAATAGAAACAATCATTCAATCTTGGTTTCACATGATAACAGCTGCAGAACTAAAAGACTTGGTTCACTCCATGGGAAGACGTTGTAAGGCCGAAATTCATGCTAAAGATTACCCAACTAAGTCTTAACTGACATGGTGATCATTTTTGTATCTTGTTTTTTCTATGATGATATTTTTTTGTATATCTCGTTTTCTCTACGTGTTTCACTTTTCTTCTTTATACTGTAACTGCTATTCGAATAGCAAATCCTTCATAAAAATTATTGCATTACATTCTTGATTAAATTATCTTTCCATTGATATATAATTTTATGATACTATTCAGGGATGGGTTCTACTTACCTTTACTACCGGTTCGCAAAGGGATTGATATTACTATTATGTATGATCACTTTCTAGAATTTTGTACTTTTTAGATACAGGCTAAATAGGTTTAAAAACAGCTTTTATCCATGGACTGTCAGACTCCTAAATACAACTACAATCACTCCATGCATACATGGAAACATATGACTGGTTTCTCCCTAATTACTTGTATAAGGACCATTTTCTATATTATTCATGTTGTTTTGTATTTTGTTATGGATTGCACCAGTAGAGGCTAAATCAATTTCATGGGTATATATATACAACGACAGTAAAGGTTATAACATAACATATAACATAACATATAACATGCAGCATCTTGGCTGGAAATCCTGAAGATTGCTATCCCACCATATCAGGGGAGTGCCAGGTTGGGGAAAGTTACTCATGTGAGGACCAGAGATAGCTTAGGGATGGTGCAATTCTGTCTCATTGAATTCCATGGAGATTCCCATCCTTGACTTCAAGGGGCTTGAGGCTGTGGATCCTTAATCTATTTATAACTTTCTTATACCAACATCTTATCTAGCTTTTTTTCTGTTTATTTCAGGTTCTTCAAGTTCTTAAGCTTGTAATTATTGTCTTCTTTTGTTCAGAGTTGAACCTAAACTTACCCGGCGACTTTTCAAGCTTGTTGTTCTGAAGGTCTCTAATAGCTTTAAGATACTTAGTAGATGTCACAGTGAGCTCAGATTTGGAATCATAGGAAGAGACAACGACAAGCAACGAGCTCCAGAATTGCCAGCAGACAATGAGAAGTCAGCTTCAGAGATATTAGATGGATTGCTATCTGGTCAGCCAGAGAGGATAGGGCTAGTTTCCAAAGAAGACTGTATGGAATTACTGCCCCTTGCTAGCATAAGTGGTCATCAGGCTGCAAAGAGGGTAGATCAAACTGAGACTACTCATGAGGAAGGAGTCTTGCCCCACTAAATGGGCAACCCTGGGGCTAATTCTATTAAACTACAGCAGCAAGATGAAGTCCTTTGTTGATGACAACCATCCATTAACTCTCACGCTCTGTGCATCTTGACTTTTGAACCTCACAACCCTGGCTTTGAAATTGGACCATCTCAAAAACTTTCTACAAGATCCGATTCTCAGACTTCGCCTGAAAATTCTTCTGCTTGCTGTTTTGATTTTGGAACTCTATAAGTCAAATTTGCTGAACTTTGGGCTGGGGGGATTTGTTGCTATAACTGTGAGCGTAGTAAAGTGCACAAAGTACCTTTTTGTGTATTTGTATGCGCTTGGCTTAGGACAAGACAATAGACAACTTCTGAAATCAATTAGAAAGTGAGGCTTGGGAACTTAGTGTCCTTTAAAAGGTTCTGTTTTAGTTGTGAACAAGATGGCTGATCTCTTCTCCAAGTATTCAAACCTACCAATGACCACTGTCGTGCAGTCTCCTTGCAAGAAACAAGAAACAGGTGGAGATATCCTCTTCTTATCTGGAGAAGTTCCAAAGTTTTGGTCAACTCAATAAATCAACTTGATTAGCGTTGAAAGGGACCTTGGAGGTCTTCTAGTCCAACCCCCTGCTCAAACTGGAGACCCTATACCTGTGATGGCGAACCTATGGCACACGTGCCACAGGTGGCACATGGAGCCATATCTGTGGGCATGTGAGCATTGCCCTAGCTCAGCTCCAGCACGCATGTGTGTGCCGGCCAGCTGATTTTCAGGCTTTCCGGTACTACCGGAAGTCGGGAAATGGGCCATTTCCAGCCTCCGGAGGGCCTCCGGGGGTGGGTGGGTGGGTGGGGAAGGCCATTTTCATCCTCCCCAGGCTCCAAGAAAGCCTCTGAAGCCTGGGGAGGGCGAAAAATGGTCCTGGGGGGCGCATTGAATTATGGGTGTGGGTATGCACACGTGCGACCACCCCCACGCTCCCCCCTTTTGGCACACAACTGCAAAAAATTTAGCCATCACTGCCCTATACCATTTCAGACAAGTGGCTGTCCAGTCTCTTCTTAAAAACCTCCGGTGATGAAGCACCCACAACCTCTGAAGGAAAGCTGTTCCACTGGTTAATTGTTCTTAGGAAGTTTCTCCTTATTTCCAGGTCGCTTCTCTCCTTGATTAGTTTCCATCCGTTGTTTCTTGTCTTGCCTTACGGTGCTTTGGAAAACCAGTTGACCCCCCCCCCTCTTCTTTGTGACAGCCTCTCAAATACTGCCACATATGGGTGAGAACTCACTAGTTTTCACTTCAGTCCTCAGCTCCAGTTTCGCAGAGATGTCTTCAGTTTATCATGCCATGTCTGGAAGTCAGAAGATTGTGGATATTCTGTTTGTCAGCCTTGGAAGCCATATTAGGCTGGAAGCTTCAATGCTGCCACCTCCTCATTTGTGGGAAAGTAGGAGGGGGGAATTTAGGAGAGGGGAGTTAGTAGACATAATAGCATTTTTTTCCTATCGGTTAAGGTCGGGGCGGTCCAGTATCTGGAGGAGGAGTGGTCAGGGGCTGGGCCGAGGCGAAACTGACGGTGATTGGAGCATGTGACCGAAAGGGGAGAAAGGGGTTGGTTTGGGGAGCTTTGTATTATTGAAGGAAAGCCTGGGTTTTTCAGATTCGGGATTTCCCAGATGTGCCAGTTTACCTATTGCTAGTAAAGAGAACTTTGGAAAATGCCTGCTTCCGCGTCTTTACTGGGAGTCGGGGGTTTTCTGGAACGCTGACACTGTTGCTAGACCTATATAATTGTAAGCCTCGCCAGACAGGCCAGACGAAGAATCAACTCCATGGGAAGACCAGAGTTATACTTTATTGAGATAGGATACAATAACAGAACCTTGCAAATATGATTGTCCTGTACATCCTTCCTTTCTTACACCCAATCAAATTAGGGAGGTATCTGAGCTGCTTCTGCATATTTTCTGCTTGTTATGGACTTGAGCTATGTTTTTCTCATCACTTTGGTAACAGATCTGACCTATCTCTGCCAAGATCTTCTTCTTTACTCAGTACATCAGCCGCTTTAATGAAAGCTAAAAATATCCTTCCTTACAGCAAAAGCTTCCTGGTCGACCTCAAACTTGTTATGCCTAATAACTTTTGAACCTAATTAATATTTGAGTGGGAGTTTAAGAGGGCGGTAGGCTAGACTGTGAAGATGGAAAAAATAGCCAGGAAGAAGATCCTACCCAATAACGTCTATCTGTTAGGAGGAGAGCAGGCAGAGCTGGGAGGGTGGAGTTAAGTACATCATCAGTTTAGAATTCTTGCATTTCCAAAAGTGCTCCAAGTCCAACCCTACCTGAATTCCATTGACCCTTATCTGGTGCCAATTTAGCGATGAACTTTAGTTGACTTGTGAATAAGCTTAAATAAATATTCTCAGCTGTAACCTTATGAATGGTACCAATTCTTTGCGCCTGACACCACTTTGCCCCCCAGAAAAGAATATTGACATGGATTATCAGGAACCAAGCTTCATATCAAGGGAAATTGACTTTTGTAAAAACCTTCCGGTAGGTAGATGGCTGAGAAGTACTGGTAGTCCTTGACTTACGACCACAATAGGGCCCAAAATTTCCATTGCTAAACAAGACATTGGTTAACTGAGTTGTGCTCCATTAGGCAACTTGGTTTTGCCAGAGTTGTTAAGCAAATACACTGCTGTTGTTAAAGGGAACTATGCAGTTGTTGAGTGAATCTGGCTTCCCCTATTGATTTTGCTTGTTAGAAGCCAGTCAAGAAGGTTACAAATGGTGATCACACAATTTATGACAGTGCGACTGCCATAAATATATGCCAGTTGTCATGCACCCTATTTTTGATCATGTGGTCATGGGAATGCTGCAATGGTCGTAAGTGTACAAATGCAGAGAAGAGCAACAAAGATGATTAGGGGACTGGAGGCTAAAACATCTAAAGAACGGTTGCTGGAATTGGGTAAGTCTAGTTTGATGAAAAAAAGGACTCTGGGGTGACATGATAGCAGTCCTCCAGTGTTTGAGGGGCTGCCACAAAGAAGAAAGAGTCAAGCTACTCTCCAAAGCACCTGAGGGAAGGACAAGAAACAATGGGTGGAAACTAATCAAGGAGAGAAGCAACCTAGAACTAAGGAGAAATTGCCCGACAGTTAGAACAATTAATCAGTGGAACAACTTGCCTCCAGAAGTTGTGAATGCTCCAACACTGGAAGTTTTTAAGAAGAGGTTGGATAACCGTTTGTCTGTCAGTTTCAGTGCCATTGTAACTTCGAGCAGACATTAAACAAATGGTTATGAGTTGAGCACTACCTATGGATAACCTACACATTCTGTGTAAGTGCACATAAGCAATAGCGATAGCACTTAGACTTATATACCGCTTCACAGTGCTTTTACAACTCTCTCTAAGTGGTTTACAGAATCAGCATATTGCCCCCAACAATCTGGATCCTCATTTTACCCACCTTGGAAGGATAGGTAAACATATCTACCCAGAAAGAAGAGGGAGTCAAACTATTCTCCAAAGCACGTGAGGGTGGAACAAGAAGCAATGGGTGGAAACTAATCAAGTAGAGAAGCAATTTAGAACTAAGGAGAAATTTCCTGATAGTTAGAACAATTAATCAGTGGAACAACTTGCCTCCAGAAGTGGTGAATGCTCCAACACTAGAAGTTTTTAAGAAGAGATTAGACAACCATTTGTCTGAAGTGGTGTAGGGTTTCCTGCCTGGGCAGTGGGTTGGACTAGAAGACCTCCAAGGTCCCTTCCAACTCTGTTATTCTATTCTATTCTATAAATGCAAAGTTTTTCTCCCCCTAATTATTGCAGGTCGATCTGAGACCCCCCCCCCCCCACCCAAATGGCACTTCTTCATCCATGTGACCCATTTTGGATGTTCATAAAATGCACTTCCGCCCTGTGTCTCAGGATCAAAGGGGGTTTTGTTTCTTCAATGCAAAGAAGAAGCACAAAACCCAAAGTGTTCGTGTATTGGAGGGTGGGTGGGTTTAAATGTTTTTCTCTCAGATTTATATATGCTTAAAATACTGTGCAAACATAATTAACGTCAGGGGCTAGATGACAAGATAGAAGGAAGTTCAATGTGAACAGGAGAAGAATAAACTGTTTTATGACAGGCGGAGGAGAAAAATGAGTTTGCTGCAGGCGAGATTGTCTGTATTATTCTGATAGATATGATGGGAGCTCTTGCCTCCTCCTATAGAAAATAACAGCTGGTAAGCAGGGAAGCAACCCCGAAGAGAGATCTTTTTTTGCCTTTAATCTACTCCGGTGCTGTTCGGTGCCCACTTTAGTGTAAGACTCAGTAACTCACGGACAAAAGCTGTTGATAGATAGGCACAATTACTTGCTCTAGTATTGCTCTCAACTGTCTGCCTTGACTGATGACGGTGGATAAAGTTTAGCTCAAGTCTGGGAAAAAGCCTTTAATTTTTTAATATATATGTTTTTTAGACAGAAAAAGAAAAAAAGGCCCACTCTTCTTTTCGTGATCCTCTTTCTTTTAAACTTTGAAAAGAAGGAGGAGGATTGAATTCTCTGGCAAGCAATTTATGTCGATTCAAAAAAAAACCCCAACAACGATTGGACTTGGGAGAGTAGGAATCCAAACACATTTTCACCCAAAATCTTAACCGCATGGGTGCAATCAATGTTGACACAGGTAGTCCTCGACTTACGACCACAGTTAAGCCCAAAATTTCTGTTGCTAAGCGAAAAATTGGTCAAGGGAATTTGGCCCCATTCTACAATCTTTCTCGCCAATGAAGTGAACCATTGCAGTTGTTAAGTTAGTGACGCACAGAGGTGGTAATCAGCTGGTAATTGGCGAACCAGTAGCTCTGACGATCAGTTGGCCCCGCCCGCCCACCCCTGCTCTATCCTGTCCTCTATTTCCTGCTTTGTAGCTCATCTCAATCGCGCAGCACAGCTGATTCCCCCTCCCCCCGTTCTACTTACTGTTGCTGACTTGGAAGGTAAACAGCTGAGCTTCTAAATGCTCCATTTTCAGTGCTGCACGCAAGTGTGCATGCACGCACAAAGCACGCACTCCCCAAGCCAGCTGTTAAACCAGCAGCATACCACCACTGGTGACGCAGTTATTAAGTGAATCTGGCTTCCCCATTGATTTTGCTTATCAGAAGGTCGCGAAAGGGGATTTCGTGATCCTGGGACACTGCAATTGTCATAAATTGCCGAGCCGAGGTGCTGCAGTGGTTAGAGTGCTGTACTGCAGCTAGTTCAGCTGACTGCTTGTTCAGCAGATCAGCGGATCAAATCTCACCGGCTCAAGGTTGACTCGGCTTTCCATCCTTCCGAGGTGGGTAAAATGAGGACCCAGATTGTTGGGGGCAATATGCTATTTAGTATACTGTTGATTGTTGTAAGCCACCCAGAGTCCTCGGAGAGTGGGCGGCATAGAAATATGATTAATAAAAATAAAATTAAAATTAAAAAATAAATATATATAATTATAATATAACGTAAATAATATACAATATAAATAATGCATGCATTCCTTTAGCAAAAAAAAAAAAACAAACAAACTGGTTTGTGGTGTCACTTTACAAATTCAGTGCAATGTTGTTGAATCTTTAGATATGCAGATGCACAAAAAGCGAATTGGAAACGTGAGTTCTTGTTCAGCACATTTGACATCCTAAGAGCAGGAGGGGGAGGAGGAGAGAGGAAAGGACAAAACAGGGAAAGATAGACATCACACATTTTTTTTCAAGTTTCAAGTTCTCATGAAGGTCGGACCTAGAAGAGCAATACTTGAAATGATCTAAAAAAATACAGAAAGGGTGGAGCAAATCCTGTGACAGTTATGAGCTCTCTGTCAAATGTATTGCCCAACCCACAATGGAACAATGCAATAAAACCTGCCATTAAACAGGTATTAAGGATAGTCATCCTTATACTGTTCTGCCAAACTTTATCATCTGTAGATCAGATGAATGGGCTTCCTAGAAAATCTCTTGAGTGAAGCTCAGCTTGTCATGATTTCATGGATGACTATCATGTATCTTTTTTTGCAAAAATATCTAAGTTGATATTCTGTTGCCCTTTTAGATAGATAGATAGATAGATAGATAGATAGATAGATAGATGATAGATAGATAGATAGATAGATAGATAGATAGATAGATAGATAGATGATAGATAGATAGAATTCTTTATTGGCCAAGTGTGATTAGACACACAAGGAATTTGTCTTGGTGCATACACTCTTGGAGTACATAAAAGCAAAGATACATTCGTCAAGAATCATAAGGTACAACACTTAATGATAGTCATAGGGAACAAATAAGCAATCATATTAGGAAACATTAACTGCATTAACCTATGCAGCCCTGAGATTTCCTGATATTTTCCCATTCAAGCATCGACCAGCTCCAATCCTGGTTAGTTTTTTGAGATTGCCGAAAGTGGGTTAGGCTACCATAATTCATTCAGCAATTTTTTGCTTCCTAACTACTGCTAAATGCCAATTGAGGCCTCCATAGTCCTGGCTCTTACCACTGTTAGCTCTCCAAGAGGTATATATCCAGTGGTGAAGCATGCTGGGAGTTGTAGTTCAGCCATATGCACAGACTCCCAGCTTGCTTATTTCCCAAATTCTAGCATCACCAAGATCCCACAAAGAAATGCATGCTGCTATTCTTAAGTCCTACAGTACAAAAAGGCGTGGTGACATGATAGCAGTGTTCCAATATCTAAAGCAGAGGTCTTCAAACTTGGCCGCTTTAAGACTTGTGGACTTCAACTCCCAGAATTCTCCAGCCAGCATAGCTGGCTGGAGAATTCTGGGAGTTGAAGTCCACAAGCATAGGTGGCTGGAGAATTCTGGGAGTTGAAGTCCACAAGCATAG
>WNWU01018792.1:0-10926 GCA_012654045.1 Ptyas mucosa | reverse complement strand
TTCCTTCCTCTCTTTTTCTCTCCTTCCTTCCTTCCTCCTCCTCTCCTCTTCACCTTCTTTTCCCTTCCATCCTTCTCCTTCATCTCTTTCCTCCTCCTCCTCCCCCCAAACACCCCCCCGAAAGTTATCCTAGTGGTCCCCCATCCACGTATCAACTGACTTTGCTTCCTTTCTCCTGCCCTGCTTTCCTTTGGCTCCAAGGATCCTTTGACCCTGATTGCTTGCAGGGGAGGCCCCGGTGGCTCTTCAGCAGACATTAATGGTCGAGAGGCCGTTCTTTAATGGCCCATTACCATTATGGCTAATAGCTGGGGCCATTCTTTCAGGGTGGGGGCGGTGGGGAAGGAGGGAGGAAGGGTTGGGAAATGGAAGCAATCACAAAGGGATCGCCTGCCTTCCGGATTTTTGTTCTTTTTTTAACCTCTGTCCTGAAGGGCTTTTGAGGGCTGGGAAAGAGGAAATGCTAAAAGCTGCTTTTTCCGAGGCTCACCCTGATCCTTCGCAAGCAATTACCAAAGGGAAGCCCCCTCCCCTCAATTTCTCCTCCCAGAGGAGGCCTCTTAACCCATAATGCTGCTCTGGAATTTTCTGTGGGTGGCAGACACGGAAGGGCCTAACAGCACCTTCGCTTCGAAAATGGCCCTCTTTGGCATTAGCATCAGTTCTTTTCTTTTTTTCCCGGAGAGTTTAAATGTGCTTTTAATGGGGAGGTGGGTGGGGTGGGTTGAAAGTACCAGTAAAGCTGCACTAAGCACCCGGTCCGATCTCTTCCTGGAAGGTGAAAGTTTTCCTTCTGAGGACGAGTCCCACAAGGGAAGGTTTGCACCCGGGACAATTAGCACGCTCGATGCAACTGGAAGTTCAGATTCATTTTTGCATTCATCATGGTAGCAGTCTTCCCGTATTTGAGGGGCTGCCCCAAAGGAGAAGCGGTCCACCTAGTCTCCAAAGCACCAGAAGGCAAGACAAGAAACAACAGATGGAAACTCATCAAGGAGAGAAGCAACCTGGAGTTAAGGAGAAACTTCCTAACAGTGAGGACAATTAACCAGTGGAACTCCTTGCCACCAGAAGCTGTAAAAACGGGAGGTTTTAAAGAAGAGATTAGAGAGCCATTTGTCTGGAATGGTATAGGATCTCCTGCTTGAGCAGGGGGCTGGACTAGAAGACCTCCGAGCTCCCTTCCAGCTCTATTCTGATTGATTGATTGATTGCTCTTCTATAACTGCCTAGTTTGGAGCAGCAACGGAATAGGAGAGGTACACAATCCAACGTTTACAGATAGTCCCCAACGTACAACCACAATGGAGCCCAAATCTATGTTGCTCAGTGAGACATTTGTTAAGTGAGCTTTGCCCCACTTTATGACCTTTCCTGCCACGGCTGTTAAGTGAATCCCTGTAGTTGTTAAGTTAGTGACATGGTTGTTAAGTGAATCTGGCTTCCCCATGGACTTTGCTTGTCAGAAGGCTGCAAAAGGAGCATCCCATGACCCCCCCCCCCCCGGGACACTGCAACCGTCATAAATATGAAGCAGTTGCCAAGCGTCTGAATTTTGACCACCTGACTGTGGGGAGGCTGCAACCGCCGTAAGTGTGAAAAAAGGTCCTAAGTCTCTTTTTTTCAGTACCGTTGTAACTTTGAATGTTCAACTAAGGGGACGGTTGTAAATCAGGGACTATCTGTAGATAAGGTTGCAGAAAGAACAATTGTAACCAGCAATTGGGAGGGAGGGAGGAAGGGAAGGAGAAAGGGAGGAAAAAAAGGGAAAAAGTAGAGAGGGAGGGAAGAAGGAAGGAGGAAAGGAGGGGAAAAAGGGAGGCATAAAGGAAATATAGAGGATGGATGGATGGATGGAAGGGAGGGAGGAAAAAGGGAAGGAGGGAGGGACGGAGGGAGGAAGGAACGAAGGAAGACAGGATGGAAGGAGGGAAGGAAATAGCGTGGGAGGGAGGAAGGAAGGAAGGAAGCCAGGAAGGAAGGAAGGAAAAGGGGAATTAGTGAGTGACTGAATGAGGAAGGGAGGAAGGGAGGAAAAGGGGAGGGAGGGAAGCAGGAAGGAAGCTAAAAAAGAAAAAAGGAGGGAGGGAGGAAGGAAGACAGGAGGGAAGGAATGAAGGAAATAGCATGGGAGGGAGGGAGGAAGGAAGGAAGATATGTGATGATGGATAAATAGGTAAGCTAAGGGAGGGAGGAGGCGGAATGGATGGAATTGAATTCCCCTCTTGGGATTCAGCCCAAGGCTTCCAGCTTGGCAGTTGAAATCCATCCTCTTTCACCGTCCAAACAAAGAACTCCGAGAAGCTGCCAGCTGTTGCATTCATGCTGACGTCTCTCTCCTCTGGCGTCTCAGACATGTCCTCTTCTGGCGGTGCCCTGAGTGCGGCTGTGGGATTGTGTGTCTGTCGGAGAGAGACCGAACCTCTTTGCGCAAACATCTGTTCTTCTCCCAGGAAAGCCGGCCTGCGACTCCCCATCGGAGCCTCCGGCTGCACAACTCGTAAAGAGGAGTGTTTCAGTGGTGGGGCCGAGCTGGGACCCCCAGCAAGACCCCGAGTAGCAGGGACTTGTCTTGAACCCTGTATCTCTTTCTTTCCTGCTTCCAGTGGACAAGTGTTCCCAGTATTTCAGGTGCTCAGGTGCGCCACAAAGGGGCTCAACAGTTAAGAAGGAGCTGGCTGAATTTTATTTGTGCGATCGATCGAGTAAATTTACACGCCATCCATCTCGATTGCCTGAGAGGAGTGCAGGGGTGGGGGTGGGGTGGGAGGCAGAGATACCGAAAGAAGGATGTATTCCTAAGCCCCCACCCCCACCCCCACCCCAAACCAGCGTGGCACTTCCTGTCTGCAAAAGGAGAGGGGTTTCTATGCACAAGGGGGGAGGGGGCTCAGAGGCATGCGTGTCTGCGCACATGTATGGCGAAAGCGGGCAACATCTGTGCAGGTTTTAGCAAGTGCGGCCAAGGGGGCTGTTAGATCTGACAGACACGAACGGAATGGGTTTTATAGGCCCATCTGGTTAAGAGTTTCACGTACCGACGGAGGCCCATCGAGGCGGTCGCTAAAAGCAACGTAAAGGAAGTATCTTTGCAGCCTTACCTTGAAGGACAGATGGGGCTAGTTATAACCCCCCCCCATCCGCGCTCCCCCCCCATCTGTTGCCATCCCAATGCCGTCCGGCTGAGTTTTAACAGAATAAGGTCATCCGCGACTTATGACAGTTCACTTAGTGTGTAAGAAGCTTGATTTAGTTGAAAAAGCTAAGCAGTTGGCGGGACTGGTTAGGAGTTGGATGGAGACCACCAGAAGCCTCCTCTCCCCGAGCTACGAAGCAGCCTCGGAAGTCTGCTCTGCTCCCAGGAGAAGCCAAGGGTCAGTCAATTCCACGGGGCAGCGGCCAAAAAGCCTCCATCGGCGTGACCGTGAGGTCCCCTCAAGTTGCACCGCCGGACTATCCTTTCCCACACAAGGTGTTTTCCGGATATGTTGTGATGGCCAAGGATGACGTTCCCCCTTGGCTTGATGGAAGCCTGTTGGCCACTGATGTTGTGATGGCGAGCCAGCTGTGAAAACACAACACCGCAGCTGCAGGAAGCAGTTTTTCCCCTTTCCCTGGCCTGCCCCCTCCTCCTTTTTATTTCCCTTCTCCGAATACATACAGATAGTCCTCGAATTATGAGAGTTCGTTTTTGATTTTTGTTTTCCCCTGTCCACAGAACAGGGGAGGTGGCTTTCTAAAAACAAAATACAAAATGGTCTGTTTGAAGGGTTGGTCTTTTGAGGTATCCTACACCGAAGAAGAAAAATTAGCACATGCCCTCTGGAAGAGGATCGACTGAGAGAGAGACTGGATTCGTTCGCATCCAAGAAGGGGTAAAATACGATTTGAATCCAAAGAATCTACGATTCCTCCCACTGTCCTCACCACTTTCTATAGAGCAGGGAGTCAAACTCAAGGCCCGTGGGCCAGATCTAACCCGTGGGGTGCTTAAATCTGATCCATGGGCCATCCTGGAAATAGCAAAGGATCAGCCTGCAGTGCCACTTACAGCCAAAAGGGTCACAGGGGGTCACGTGTGCCCCACACGCCCCATTTTGGCCGGCAGGGTGCTGTAGGAGGCATCTGTCCTGTCTCCCACCCCCCTCCCCGGCCTGCAGAGGAGAACTACAATGCTGATCTGGCCCTCGAACAAATCCAGTTTGACACCCCTGCTATAGAGGGACGACCGAGAGCATCCTGTCATATGGCATATTGTCTGGTTTGGAAGCATTCCTGCTTCAGAGAGGAAGTTGGCGCAGAGAGTGGTGAGGACAGCAGAAAAGATTATTGGAAGTTCACTTCCTTCTATCCAGGATGTGGCATATAAGCGATGCTTGAACAGGGTCTGCAGGATTGCCGGGGATGCTACACGTCCTCTTCCCGACCTGGCTGGGGAATTTGGGAGTTGCAGTCCACACAGGGTTGTAAGACACTCATCTAGAGTGCAGAGGCGACTTTGGGCCTGTTGGGAAACTGAGAAAGGCTTCTGTGTCTGGCAGATGGTGGGCAAAGAGGCTTGAGATGGAACCAGTATGGAATTTCCTTCCTTCCTTTCTCAGCTCCCTTTTTCCTTTCTTCCTTTCTTTTTCTCCTTTCTCCTTCTTTCTTTTTCTTTCTTTCTTTTTCTTTCTTTCTTTCTTTCTCTCTCTCTCTCTTTCTTTCTCTCTTCTCCTTCTTCTCCTCCTCTTCCTCCTCCTCTCCCTCCCTCCCTCTCTCTCCCTTCCTTCTCTTCCCTCCCCTCCCTCTGCAACCCCTGTAGGAAAAAGAAAGGCTGCCTGCATTTCACAAAATTGCATTTCTGTGGTAGAGCAACTGAACCTTTGCTTGGGTCTGTCCATGTTCTCTTCTTCACGGGGCCCTCAATCCTCCACTCAGTGCTTAACCCTGATCCCCCCTGCATGGGACCAGCCCTGGATTCTGAACAGCAGGCCAAGTGTGTGGGTTCCAGCCTGCCCCTTGGCTTGATCCAGCAGAATCTTCTCAGGAAAAGCTTTCAGCGTCCCCCCCCCAAATAAAGGATTCCCCAACCAGAAGAGAGATAAACAGGTTAGACTAGAGCTCATGAAATAAAGTCTCTCTTATTTTCTAACCCAGTTTTTCTTCACCTTGGCAACTGGAGAAAAACCACCATGGTCTGTCATAGATTTCACCTGGATTTAGGTGGTCTCATGGATAGCCTTTCTCGGCTTCCAATGGATCAGGCTTGAGATAATATTATGTAGAAGAAACAGCTCTCTGGGGTACAGAATTTACAGAATAACAGAGTTGGAAGGGACCTTGGAGGTCATCTAATCTAGCCCCCTGCTAGAGTGTTGAGCAGGAATCATAGAATCCTAGAACCGGAAGGGACCTTGGAGGTCATCTAGCCCAGCCCTCTGACCAAGGCAGGAGTCTTTATACCAACCCCAGACCTATTAAAAGGACAAAATGCTCTTTGGCTCCCCGAGACAGGAATCAGCTGCCAATTAAAAGAGGGACTTCCTGCAGGAGGCAATTAAAGTGGTATATTGATATATTCTAGGGCTTTTTCCTAAGAAATTGCAATAATGGTTCATTTACATGTGCTTACATTGGAGAGAAAAAAAAATAACAGTGCAGCCAGGGGGTTTAACCGACATTGGGTATCGTACAACAGGACATTATCACAGGACGTACAATGAAGAGCATGAAGAAAGAAAGAAAGAAAGAATCAAAGGGAAATGGAGGAGAGAAAGAAAGACCAGGGAAAACATGAGACAAAGATAAATACACCGCGAACAGAACCTGGCCAGACAGATTAGGATCCCAACTTGGGAGGTTTTTTTTTTGTTGTTGTTGTTGTTGTCTCCGCAGTCTTTATTTACAGATATTGAGCCCCCCTCCCACGCACCTCCCCCCCCTTTTGCTGCTCGGAAATAAGGCTAGAAAAATAATGCAAGAGGCGGGGAGAGGAGGAAACTGACACCCCAGGGATTTGAGGAGCTCAATGGTTGCTTTCGATGGGATTTGCAAAAGCCTCCCAGCTGGAATTGGGGGTGTTCCCTGCCCCCCCTTCCCACCCCCCGCTCGCTTGGATCTCACTGTCTATTTTCTCTTTGCTGTTGCTGTTTTGCCAAACGAAAAGAGAAAGAGACAAAATGGAAAAGGCGTGACAGAGAATTGGTTGCGGTCGGTACAAAATTGCTCTCTCTCTCTTTTTGGTTTTAAAAAAGAACAGCGGGATGAAAAAATTATTATTATTATTATTTTAAAAAAAGCTTAAACCCGAGTTTGGAAAGTTTGGAAAGGGCTACGGATCGTTTTTGAGGGGTGGGGGTGGGGGATGAAAGAATGTAAAAAGAGTGGAAAGTGGAAAAGAGAAAGGACGCCTTTCATGATCGTTGCTGTTGCTTAAATGCCTGGCTCTTTTGTGAACCTCGAGGGAAAAATGGGATTTTCTGCCGCTTCCTCGATTTGCAATAGTTCGTTTAGGGACCGTTCAAAGTTACGACGGCGCTGGAAAAAAAAAGGACCGATGATTGTTTTTCACATGTATGACTGTGGCAGCATTCCCCTGGTCACGTGATGAAAATTCAGAACGCTTTGCAACGGGCTCCTATTTATGACGGTCGCGGCGTTCTTGGGGGGGGGGAGGAGTGCAACGTGATCCCTCCCCCCCCTTTGGCGACCTCCTGACAAAGTCGACGGGGAGGTTATAGATTCACAACCGTGAGACGGACTTATCAGCTGCCGTGATTCGCTTAACCACTGGGTCAAGCGAGGTCGTAAAATGAGGCAAAACTCACTTAGCAACAGAAGGCTCCCAAATTTGGGGCTCCGTTGTGGTAGTAAGTTGAGGGCTATCTGTAAGAAAGACAAGAATAGAATAGAATAGAATGGAATAGAATAGAATAGAATAGAATAACAGTGTTGGAAGGGACCTTGGAGGTCTTCTAGTCCAACCCCCCTGCTTAGGCAGGAAACCCTACGCCACTTCAGACAAAAATAGTTATCCAACCTCTTCTTAAAAGAAAGGCCTGGAAAATTGGGAGCAGCTGAAGGTGGCTGCAGACAAGCCAACTTTTGGCCAGGATGAAGCGGGTGGGTGGATGGGTGGGTGGGTGGGTGGGCTGGGGGTAGAACTAATCCAAGCCAGCTTGCTTTGCAAGGCAGTTCCTGGGAGGACCCAGGAGTCCTGGGGGGGAGGTTAGGGGTAGGTGGGAGGGCTGACGCTTGGAGCCTGGTTTGCATGGGGGTCTTTTCCTTTAGGTGGGTGCGGGGACCCCCAAGCTTTTAAGTAAAGCAAACCTGCTGGGAATTGGAGACCCCTCCCTCTTGGCCATGAGCAAGTCTACCTGAGTGAGGGTCCCTGCCTGGACGAGGGTCTCCCTCGGTCTGTTTGTGAGCCTTCAACCAGAGGGGGACGGGATGGCCAAAGGACCCCTGAATGGAAGGAAGATGGTGGGGCTCCCATCCCTTTTCAAGGTCTCTTCCTCCCTGGTTGTCTCCTCCTCTTTAAGGAAGGAGCCCCCTCCCCAAATCCAGAGTTGTAAGTCTCCAAGGCATCGGTCGCCCTCCTTCGACACCCGATGCAGCCCGGGCCGAAGAGAAGGGATCTTGTGGGATGGGTCCAACCAATAACATGGAAGTCACCAGGGATGAGGAGAATTCGGAAGCCAGGTCTTGCGCCCCGGGCCCAGGCATCCATTTGAGGGTCTCAAAAGTCCAAGTGCCAGTCAGTTTGCGTTGTCTTCCTCCCGTCCCTGATTCACATGGGTGGGACAATAAGCCCCGACAGGCCTGGAAAACACAGAAAGTCTGAATCAACCCTAGAGAAGTTCAGTTGGCTGCACCATCACAGAATAACACCCACAACCTCTGGTGGCAAGTTGTTCCACTGATCAACTGTTGTTGAGGAGCAATGCAGAAATGCACGGTTCTTGGTTCTCTGGGTGTAATTCAACATAGAATAACAGAGTCGGAAGGGACCTTGGAGGTCTTCTAGTCCAACCCCCTGCTCAGGCAGGAGACCCTACATGATGTCCAATCTCTTCTTAAAAACTTCCAGTGTTGGAGCATTTACAACTTCTGGAGGCAAGTTGTTCCACTGGTTAATTGTTCTCACTGTCAGGAAATTTCTCCTTAGTTCTAGGTTGCTTCTCTCCTGGATTAGTTTCTACCCATCACGTCTCGTCCTACTCTCAGGTGCTTTGGAGAATAAATTGACCCCCTCTTCTCTGTGACTGCCCCATAAATATTGGAAGACTGCAGTCATCTCATCCTTAGTCGTTCAAATCTGGTCGTTGCAGAGTTTAGGAGCTAATGATGACAATGTTTGACTTATGATTTTGGATTCTTAAAAGTTAGAACATAGAATAATAGGGTTGGAAGGGACCTTGGAGGTCTTCTAGTCCAACCCCCTGCTCAAGCAGGAGACCCTCTACCATTCCAGACAAATGGCTGTCCAGTCTCTCCTTAAAAGCCTCCAGTGATGGAGCACCCACAACTTCTGGTGGCAAGGAGTTCCACTGGTTAATTGTCCTCACTGTGAGGAAGTTTCTCCTTATTTCTAGGTTGCTTCTCTCCTTAATTAGCTTCCATCCGTTGCTTCTTGTCCTGTCTTCTGGTGCTTTGGAGAATATTTTGACCCTCCTCTTCTTTGTGGCAGCTCCTCAAATATTGCAGGACTGCTATCATGTCCCCCCTTGATCCTTCTTTTCATTAAACTGGACATACCCAATTCCAAAGGAGATATATCATAGTGACTCTGGAGTTATGGTGACCTTCATGAGCCTGTCCTGGGAACCCCCAAATTTGCACACAAGACTGTCCAG
Organism: Ptyas mucosa; assembly: GCA_012654045.1. Lineage (NCBI taxonomy): Eukaryota > Metazoa > Chordata > Lepidosauria > Squamata > Colubridae > Ptyas > Ptyas mucosa. Next base: position 2,092 of record WNWU01018792.1, on the reverse strand, counting down.
GTTCTGTCCCAATGGTGCTTTTTCCAAAAGGCAACTGGACTTCCTTGTTTTATTTTTTGAAAACGTTTTGCTTCTCATCCAAGAAGCTTCTTCAGTTCTTCTCCAGTTGGGACCCGAAGAAGCTTCTTGGATGAGAATCAAAAGATCTTCAAGGGGGAAAAAAAACCCCCCAAAGAAAGTCCAGTTGCGTGTTGGAAAAGCACTTTTGGGATGACCCTGACCTGGATGATTTGAGAATCTCTGCAGGTTCTCTTTAACCTTGATTGAACCTAGGTTTGTGGAGATCACTTTTGGCACAATGCCCTCAAAGGGTGATGATGTCCCACAACATGGCAGGCAGCTGGTTTCCTGGGTTGGACACCCTCCCCAAAAGTCAAAGAGGACTTCTCCATTTTGGCTGCGGATGCGGCTTCTGGGAAAACTGGCAGGACTGGGGAGGCCGCTGGCTGACTGAGAAGCTGCAGGGTCAAGATGGAGCTGCACCACATTTATGATGATGATGATGATGACGATGACAGTATACACAGCAAACGAGATGACCATGCTGGATTTCGTATCCCAAATCACTAGTCGAACACTTCCCAAGCGTTTAGGACTGCGTGATGTATCGGCGGATTAAGCGAGCAGATCCCAGTAAAGTGGCCTTCTGCAGCTGACCAATGGTGATCTTGTCAGCGCCAATGGTTTTTAAATGCTTGCCTAAGTCTTTAGGCACAGCACCCAGTGTGCCGAGTACCCCTGGGACCACCTGCACTGGTTTATGCCAGAGTCTCTGCAGTTCGATTCTCAAGTCCTGATATCTGGTGACTTTTTCAAGTTGTTTCTCATCGATTCTGCTGTCACCAGGTATGGCAATGTCGACCATCATCATCATCATCATCATCATCATCATCATCATCATTATTCTTCTGTTGTTTTGCAAGTACATCCAGTGTATCAGAGTCAAATGCCTTGTGTGTCTAATTCTATTCCATTTTGTTCTGTTCTCGGTCTGTCTGTGGAGATTCTCCATCATCCAAGCTCATGGTTGTCCCAAAGGTGCTTTTTGAAAAGGCAACTGGATTATTATTTGTTTTCCCCCCTTGAGGAAGAAGACAGGGACGTTTCCGTTCTCGTCTCATTCAAGAAGCGATGAGAACCATCTTGGATGAGAAGTGAAACGTTTTCCTTCTTTCCCCCGAAGGAGAAAAACAATCGTCCAGTGGCCTTTTGAAAAAAAGCCCCTTTGAGAAACATATTCTCTCTTCCGTCTAGCTCAGTCTGGTCTCCGTTATTCCGTTCCATTGTTATAAAAGCCCTGCTTTGTAGGCATGGCCCATAAAAAATGAGGAGGGGATTGGATTGCATCCTTGAGGCCATTCATTTCTCATTTTGGGCCTCATCCTGCAGTCATTCCTGGTTGTCTTTGTGGGACTTAAAAGTCATAGAAGCATGGAAGCCTAGGGATGGAAGGGGCCTCGGGAGTCTTCTAGTCCAACCCTCTGCTCAAAGCAGGAGCCTCACACCATCGCAGTCAAATGTTTGTCCATACTTGTCCATACATAGTTACATCCACCTAAGTATCTACCCTCATTCTGGTGGAGAATGCAGGTGCTTATGAGGCTGTTGGAGAGGAGTTGTTCAAGGTGGGAGGAGCAGCGGAGAAAGAGAGAGAGAGAGAGAGAAGGAGCGAAGAAGGCAAAGCAGCGGAAGGAGAGAAGGAACATACTGTGATTAAGAGTAAGCCAATCCTTGGAGTGACCGAGAGGCGGTTTGAAACTTGTCTGCAGAATCCTCAAAGGGTTGGTCTGGTTGATGGGTTCGAGCAAGCAGCGAGGGAGGGAGAGAGGGAAGGGAGGAAGGAAGGAAGGAAGGAAGGAAGGAAGGAGAAAGAGGAAAAAGGAAGGAAGGGTGACAGGTGAAACAGAGGGAGGGGGAAGGAGGAAAAAGAAAAAGGAGAGGAGAGGGAGGAAGGGAGAGGAAGAAAGGAAAGAGAAAGAGAAAAAAGGGAGGGAGGGAGGGGAAAGAGAAAGGAAAAGGAAGGAAGGAAGGAAGGAAAGGGAGGGAGGGGAAAGAGAAAAAGGAAGGAAGGATGAGACAGATGAAAGAGAGA
>WNWU01018786.1:0-17529 GCA_012654045.1 Ptyas mucosa | reverse complement strand
AAAACAAAACAAAACAAAACAAAACAAAACAAAACAAAACAAAACAAAACAAAACAAAACAAAACAAAACAAAACAAAACAAAAAATAATAAAATAATAAAATAAAAATACTGGTAGCTGCTGCATAGCCATTCGCAGCCTTTGGGGGCACCCAGACCGCCCCTGTGGCTTTACAGCCGGCGGAGCCCCCCTTTTCCTTCAGCCCCCCCCCCCCCCCCCCCCGGTCCCCCCAAGACTCAGCCGCCGCTTGCCAAACGACGACCCGGCGCCAACAGCAGCGGAGGCGGCTAAAGCAGGCGCTGTTTCGGCGCAGGGCCTGCAGAGGGCAGCGTCGAGTCACTTTGCAGCGCTTTTCGAGGTCCCGAATTGACACTTCAAAGCAGCCTCGCTTAGCCAAAACTGGGGGTGGAAAAAGGGGGGGGGGGGGCTGTCGCAGCTGGCTCACGCCTCTCCCCCCCCCCACAGACGCAGATCAAGTTACAGCCCTCTAATTGGGACCCTCCAGGGGCTCATTAAGGTCGGGGTGACTTCAGCAAAGCAGCCAAGAGGTCTCTGGGGCAGCCTATCCCCCCCCCTCTCTCTCCCCCCACCCCTTTCCCAATGGGGGGGCTTCCTGGATTCCTCCCAAAGGAAAAACTGCAGAAACCCAAAAACAAGGCCTGGAAGATTGGCCAGGAGGGAAACAACGGCTGCAAGGGGGAGGGGGAGGGATCGTGGTGACCATGATAGGTCTGGTGAGCATCCCTACATGGAACAAGCCAGCTTGGCCAATGCTGGTTTGGGAACTTGACCAAGGAGCAGCTGGGCACCCCTTGCACGGATGGGGGGGCGGGCGGGCGGGGTGTGTGTGTGTGAGAGAGAGGGGGGTCTCGTTGGTGGCAGGCTGCAAGATTTGGGAAGGGAGGGTCCAACGGGCCCCCTCCCTTCCATCCCCTGTGCTTTGGGCCCAGAGTCTCGTCTCAGCAAACAGCAGGAGCAGCCAAATCATAAACCATTCATATTTGTGCGATACGATCGCTACAAGCCTATTTGATCAGAAGATGGTTGATAACCAATATGATGGCTACAATCATATTTGTAGCTCGGGGTTGAAACGGATTTAAATTTTAAATACATGTTTTTGAATGACAAGCCGCCTAGAATGCTTGGCTGAGATGGGCAGCTATAGAAATCTTAAACAAACAAACAAACAAGCTAACTAAATAAATAAACAAATGAACAAACAAACAAATATTAAATGAATAAACGAACAAGGAAACAAATGAATACTAAAATGAATAAATAAAATAAGTAAATAAGTAAATACTAAATAAATAAAATAACAATAACTAAATAACTAATTAATTAACTAACTAACTAACTAAATCAATCAATCAATCAGTAAGCAAGCAAGCAAGCCAAAAAGCAGGCAGGCAAGCACCTTGGGTGCAATCCCAAAACAACTGAATCAACTCTTGAACACTATCGACATTGACAAATTCACCATCAGTCAATTGCAAAAGGCAGCTTGACTTGGAAGAGCTGACATCCAGTGAAAGTACCTTTAACACCATCAAATTAGATTAAAGGATGATGAGGGGACTGGAGGCTAAAACATAGGAAGAACGGTTGCAGGAACTGGCTATGTCTGGTTTAATGACAAGAAGGACTAGGGGAGACATGATAGCAGTCTTCCAATATCTCAGGGGCTGCCCCAGAGAAGAGGCAGTCAAGCTATGTACAGGACAAGAAGCAATGGGTGGAAACTCATCAAGGAGAGAAGCAACCTAGAACTAAGGAGGAATTTGCTTGCCACCAGAAGAGCTGGTGGAACAGCTTGCCACCAGAAATTGTGGGAGTTCTACCACTGGAGGCTTTTAAGAAGTGATTGGACAACCGTTTGTCTGAAATGGTATAGGGTCTCCTGCTCAAGCAGGGGGTTGGACTAGAAGACCTCTAAGGTCCCTTCCATCTCTGTTAGTCTGTTAAATATGCACATCTGTCTATCCCAGATCCTTGGGAAGGACTCAATAAGTTGGGGAAAATGCCAAATCCAGCCTGAACATCTGGCTGACTTTGCAACAAATCATAATAATAAATTGTTGGCGTGGATAAAATCCCTGTCAGTCAATTGCCAAAGGCAGCTCCATTTGGAACAGCTTACATCTTGCAAAAATGCCTTTAACACCATCAAATAACCATAATTGCCTATGTTGGCAAGGATTCCAGAGGTAGGTAAAAATGCCAAATCCAGTCTAAATATCTGACTGACCGAGCAACCAACCATCGTAAGGGTAATAATTGCACATGGCTGACCACAAAAGAACTGACCGAGGTTAGAAGCCTTCAGGGATTATTCAAGGCTGAGAGGGAGGGAGGGAGGGAGGGAGGGAGATTGAACCAAATAAACAAGGAAAATCCATCTAGATCCCTGGAGGGAGTGGGGGATGGATGGAATATTTTTTTCTTCCAGGTACAATAAACCACATTATTTCTGCTGCCAACTTTACCAAATTAAGCCCCCGAGAGAGGCTTCTCACTTTGTGATTCTGGCAACGACTAAAGGGCGGAAACTTTGATGCTGCTCGGAAACTTTGCTTCTAATCTTAGCTGTGGTTGCTCAAAATGGTTTCTTCCCAGGTTATGGGAAGTCCCGTTTCTTCTAAGGCAGGAGTCGGCAACCTGTGGCTCTGGAGCCGCATGTGGCTCTTTCATCCCTCTGCTGCGGCTCCCTGTCACCGGTCAGCTCCACAATTGATAGGGCTTTCGGGTTAGGACAGGTAGAGGAAAAAGGATGCCGTGCTAGGAGGAGACTCTATGGTGGGGGAACCGGACTTCCGGTCGGCTCCAGAACTGAATAGGGGGGGCTTCCGGTTAGGACCTTTGTGGCTCTTTTGAGTGTTTAAGGTTGCCGACCCCTGCTCTAAGGCAGGACGGAGGTGGGGGCTTTGTGGTTCTGGATGAAACTTATCGGAGATAGACTGCTCTGCCAGTGAAAGATGGAGCTCACCAGTCCCCCCCCTTTCCCCCCAAGATCTAGGGCAGCACACGGCTCGATTAGAAAAATTTAACATGATGGCTGAGTTAATCAAGTCTTTAGCGCCTCCCTCCTCCTCCTCCTCCTCCTCCTCCTCCTCCTCTTCTCCTCCTGTCCCACCGTACCAAATGGTGATAAATTACCTCCGTATGTTCCCCATAAAGTTGCTGAGTGCCACATGGCCTGAGCCGTAAGCTAGTAAATTAAAGCAATTAATGCCACCGTTCCTCTTGCGCGGAACCAGCGACAAGCTGGCGCAGCCAGCCAGGAATTTCTTGGAGGGCCAGCAAATGTCAGCCTCGCGCCTTGAAATATAGATCGGGTGCCACTGATCCGAATTGGGGAGGAATCGTTCCCAGTAGCATCACAGGGTTGGAAGAGACCTTGGAGGTCTTGTAATCCAGGGGTGGGAAACTCAAGGCCCGCGGGCCGCATCCGGCCTGCTGGGGGCTTAGAGCTGGCCCGCGAGGCCACCCTGGAAACAGCGAAGGACTGGCCTGCTTGGATGGGGGTGGGATTGGACTGGAAGATCTACAAGCAGTGGTGAAATGTAAAATTTGTTACTACCGGTTCTGTGGGCGTGGCTTGGTGGGGGGCGGGGCGGTAATGTGACTGGGTGGGCGTGGCCAACTTTTTTTGTTTTTTTTTACTTTTAAAAGCATTTTTTTCTACCACCTCTTCGGCTGAAAAAAACATGCTTTTAAAAGGCTCTGACGATCCTTTCTTTTCTTTTTTTTTCTTTTAAAAGTTGAAAAAAAAAGCCTCTGATGATCACGCGGCTTAGCTGGGCATGGGGGGGGGAGGGATTTTTGCTACCGGTTCTCCGAACGACCCGCCTCCATCGCTACTGGATCGGGCGAACCGGTCTGAACCGGGAGCATTTCACCCCTGCCTACAAGGTCCCTTCCAACTGTTATTCTATATTCAATGGAACAGAAGTTGCCTTCAGCAACTGGAGGCTTTCAAGAAGAGACTGGACTGCCCTCTGTCAGGAATGGTGCCGGGTCTCCTGTTTGGGTGGAGGGTTGGACTAGATGACCTACAAGGTCCCTTCCAACTCTGTTACTCTGTTAATGACGGAGCCCAGATGGGGTAGCGAATCAATATCCTTGCCTGATATCCTCGCGGCAACCTGGCACATCTGGAGATGCAGATGCCTGTCGGATCTCGGCACATTGGGAAGACACCAGGAGACGATAGCCTGGATGTTTTTTGATTCCACACCAGTGTGGAATTGAGTGTGAATGGAGGGGGAGGGGGGACTTGAGAGGATAAGAGGGGGAGAGGAAGGAAAACTGTCTGCCTCCCCCTCCTCAACAGCTGTTCCTTGCCTCTGGCATCAAAAATCTTTTAACAGAATAGCAAAATAACAGAGTTGGAAGGGACCTTGGAGGTCTTCCAATCCAACCCCCTGCTCCGGCAGGAGACCCTTTACCATTTCAGACAAATGGCTGTCCAATCTCTTCTTTAAAACCTCCAGTGTTGGAGCATTCACAACTTCTGGTGGCAAGTAGTTCCACTGGTTAATTGTCCTCACTGTCAGGAAATTTCTTCTAGGTTGCTTCTCTCCTTGATGACTTTCCATCCATGGCTTCTTGTTCGGCCTTCAGGTGCTTTGGAGGATAGGTGGACCCCCTCCTCTTCTTTGGGGCAGCCCCTCAAATGTGCTGTCATGGCAACCCTTGTCCTGATACAGAATGACAGAGTTGGAAGGGACCTTGGAGGTCTTCTAGTCCAACCCTCTACTCAAGCAGGAGACCCTCTACCACTTCAGACAAATGGCTGTCCACAGTCTCTGCTTAAAAACTTCCAGTGATGGAGCACCCACATCTTCTGGTGGCAGGCTGTTCCACTGGTTAATTGTCCTCACTGTCAGAAAAATTCTCCTTAGTTCCAGGTTGCTTCTCTCCTTGATTAGCTTCCATCCGTTGCTTCTTGTTCTACCCTCAGGTGCTTTGGAGAATAGCTTGACTCCCTCTTCTTTGGGGCAGCCCCTGAGATACTGGAACCCTACTAACATGTCATCCCAAGTCCCTTTTTTCATTAAACTAGACACATTCAGACTCTTCAAATCTATGACCAATGTTATTTAGTTCACCGCTATTACGCAACACTGCAAAGCATGAACTAAAATCTGGTAATTTATCAAATCGTCAGCAACTTCAGTGCCTCCCTGCAGCCTCAGGGAAGAAAGAGGCCCTGTTAACAGCAGTGTAGGATGAAAGACGATCTCTTGGGCCAAAGAAGTCCAGGAAGTCCTCAACTTACAACAGTTCATTTAGTGACCAGTCACAATGGCGCTGAAAAATGAGATCTGTGACCATTTTTTTTTCAGATTTGCGACCGTGGCAGCATCCCCGTCCTCATGTATCAAAATTCACGGACTTGGCAACTGGCATGTACTTATGACTGTTGCAGTGTGATCCCCCTTCTGACAAGCAAAGTCAACGGGGAAGCGGGATTCATTTAACGACGGTGTCGCTAACTGAACCACTGCAGTGATCCACTTAACAATGGTGGCAAGAAAGGTCATAAAATGGGGCAAACCCCACTCAACCAACGTCTCGCTTTGCGACAGAAAGTTTGGCGTCAATTTGGTCGTAGGTCGAGGACTCCCTGGAATTATATGTGGTGTGAATGAGTGAACCATTTGTTGTTGTTTTTTTTAAAAAAAAAATATTCCAAATGTTAAAATAAAAGTTCCAGAAAAGGGGGGGAAGAAAATTCAAAAGCAAAGCAGAAGTCGGCAAGACAAAACAGAAAAAATAAAATCAAATAAAATAAATGTGCATAAAAAGAAAGAAACAGACATGTAAATTGTCCCCCTAGTAACACGTTATGAATACTGATAAATGTATTTCAAGAATAATAGTTTTTCCCCCTTGCAAAACGGGCACACAGGGTTTATGAACTTGTAGGAAGTACGTATGTGGAGCGAATGAACCAAAACCTCTGCCTTCTGATTGTGTCTCGGAATAGGTTGACTTGATTAATCTTGATTATGACAACATATAATTAAGTAAAATTTGAATTCCCTATCAAGTTAATCTCTCCAAGGAGAGAGACATTTCGGGTGGGGGTGGGGGGTGGGGGGGGTGAGGGGTGGGGGATGGGGAAGGATTTGATTTTTTGCGGAAGGAAGTCACGTTAGATTTATATTCTATGCGGGAATATAAATTTAGGTTAAGATAGGAGAGAATAGGATAGAATAGAGTAGCGTAGCAGAGCAGAGAAGAGAAGAGGAAAGAATAGAATAGAATGAGATAGATAGATGATAGATAGATAGATAGATAGATAGATAGATAGATAGATAGATAATGAATAGAATAGTATAGAATCAGATAATAGAATAGCATAGAATAGAATTAGAATACAATACAATAGAAAATAGAATAATTAGAATTAGAATACAATACAATAGAAAATAGAATAGAATAGAATAGAACAGAATGAAAACAGAATAGAATGATTAGATAGATAGATAGATAGATAGATAGATAGATGAGAGAGATGATAGATGATAGATGATAGATGATAGATAGATAGATAGATAGATAGATAGATAGATAATGAATAGAATAGTTTAGAATCAGATAGAATAGAATAGGATAGAATTAGAATTAGAATAGAAAATAGAATAGAAGAATAGAATAGAATAGGAATAGAATAGAACAGAACAGAATGAAAATAGAATAGAATAGAATGATATAGATGATAGATGATAGATGATAGATGATAGATGATAGATGATAGATGATAGATGATAGATGATAGATAGATAATGAATAGAACAGAACAGAACAGAACAGAACAGAATCATAGGGTTGGTGGGAAGGTCACGTGGAAATGTGCACGCTCTTTGCGGCTGCGCTCCAGAAAAGCCAAACTTCCAGGTTCTAGCATGCATGTGTGCGTGACGATCAGCCGGCTGGCGCACATGCACAGGCTGGTTTTCGGCACTGCCGCTCGAACGAAGGGATTGCGCTACGGAAAAGCCAAACTTCCGGGTTCTGGTGCACATGCGCACCTGAAAATCAGTTGGTCAGCACGCATGTGCACACCGGTTTTTGGCACTGCGGCATGCGCCAAGGACAGCTGATCGTCACGCGCGCATGCACAACAGAAACCCAGAAGACAAACAGGCAAGGCCGCGCGTGCTGGGCGACATGGCTTCGCGTGCCACCTTGGGCACATGTGCTATAGGTTCGCCATTACGGTTCTCGTCCAACCAACCCCTTTCTCAAGCAGGAAACCTTGTAATTTATTTATTAATAAATTAATACGCCATCCATCTTGCTGTCTGAATGCCTTCCTTTTATCCCACAGCTCACACAAAAGGAGGGGGAGGGGGAGGGGGAAGGGGAGGACTGTCGGGTACCAAGAAAAGAGAATATTTGTAGCTCAGGGTTGAGCTGTGGGATCCTTGGGAGTTTGGTCCTTTTCTTGCAGGCATTTCATGACCCAACTAGGTAACATCATCTCTCCCAGCAAGTTCCTTTAACCCTATCCAGGATCTACCAGGAGAACAAGACTCCGCTCCCTTCTAGTACTGATGAGGTTACGTAGCTGGGTAAGGAAACGTCTGCAAGAAAAAAAAAAACCAAGCTCAGAGAAGCAAATTCTGCACACATCCTTGGCGTAACTTGCCACGGGTGTAGCAGTCAAATTGAGAAGGCCGAGCGTCCCCCTCGGCACCTGCGAGGGACGATGGGCCGGTTCGTCTTGGCAGGACTTACGCTTAAGTGTAACGGTTGCCCCATGGCTGGCCTTGGTTGGTGGAGAAGACGACGCAGCCAGAGCGCCGGTGCCAAGTTCCTTGGCGTCATGGAGAGCTGTTTGTTTTGGTGACTCCAATTTACTCATTAGCGGAGTAATGGATCCATTGCTCCCCTACCTGAAGCACTAAATCTCCCCGGAGGATGAACTAAGAAAAACAGTAGCACAAAATATTTCTCCTTGGTTAATTAGAGTGGCGGTGAGAAAAGTTTGAACCTTGTTAGGAGTGAGGAGGGAAACAAGGAAAGCGGAAAGCGGAGGCTGTTTTCAATCCTTTCCAGAGATTAAACCTGGCTGAGAAAGTGCCCTCCGCCCGTCCCCGAGTTGGCAGCAGAAACGTCTAACATTATAGACCCCCGTTGCTTCCTTTATTGGATAAACTGGAACAGAAAAGTCAAGGGATGATAAGACAATCGCAAAAGGAAAAGAGAAAAAAAGAGAATAACAGAATAACAGAGTTGGAAGGGGCTTTGGAGGGTTAAGGGAGTGGTGAAATCCAATTTTTTTTACTACCGGTTCTGTGGGTGTGGCTTAGTGGGCGTGGCAGGGGAAGGATACTGCAAAATCCGCATTCCCACCCCCACTCTGAGGCTGGCTAGAGGTGATATTTGCCGGTTCTCCAAACTACTCAAAATTTTCGCTACCGGTTCTCCAGAAGCTGTCAGAACCTGCTGGATTTCACCCCTGGGTTAGGGTTAAGTAACCCTCCAAACCCTAACCCTAATCCTAACTCTAGTCCGGCCCCCTGCTCAGGCAGGAAACCCTCTACTATTCCAGACAAATGGTTGTCCAATCTCTTCTTATAAAACCTCCAGTGATGGAGCACCCGCAACTTTTGGTGGCAAGGAGTTCCACTAATTAATTGTTCTAACCACCAGGAAATTTCTCTTTTGTTCTAGGCCAGTGATGGCTAACCTTTTTGCCGTCACATGCCAAAAGCGAGGGGAGCATGGGGGGGGGGGGGGTCAAGCTACCAAGGTTGAGAAACACTGGTTTAAGGGAAGATGGAAACAGGAGAAGGAATAAAATGTATTTGGATATAAAACTTTTCAAAACCTCTGGCAAGTCAATCCTGCAGGTGGCACTCTTCCCTGAGAAATATGAAGCTGGCTGGGCCAAGGAAGAACAAAGAGAAGGGAAGGATTGGAAGGGAGGGATTTCTTAGCAAAAAGTTTGGCTTTTTTTTGTTTCCTCCCTTCATCTTGTAAGAAAAGCATCCCGGGACTATTTCAGGTTAACTCTTCCCTCTTCACACCTCACTGATTTAGAAGCCAGATGTTTCCAGGAATCTGCAGAAGAAGAAAAGAGGAATTTAACCAGAGCCTGTAAGGATTTATAGTAAGGGACGCGGTGGCTCAGTGGCAAAGACGCTGAGCTTGTCCGTTGAAAGGTTGGCAGTTTGGCGGTTTGAGTCCCTAGGGCTGCGTAACGGGGTGAGCTCCCATGACTTGTCCCAGCTTCTGCCAACCTAGCAGTTCGAAAGCAGGTAAAAAATGCAAGTAGAAAAATAGGGACCCCCTTTGGTGGGAAGGGAACAGCGTTTTCCATGTGCCTTTGGCGTTGAGTCATGCTGGCCACATGACCATGGAGACGTCTTCGGACAGGCTCTTCGGCTTTGCAACGGAGATGAGCACCGCCCCCTAGAGTCAGGAAAGAATAGTACATATGTGCGAGGGGAACCTTTACCTTTATAAGGACTTTGACCTTAAGAGAACAGATGTAGCAGAATAATTGAGATGGAAAGGACCTCCGAGGTCTTCTAGTCCAAGCAAAAGACCATACACTATTTCAGAGAAACGGCTGCCCAGTCTCTTCTTGAAAAGCTCCAGTGATGGAGCACCCAGAACTTCTGGTGGCAAGCCGTTCCACTGATCAACTGTTCTTCTCAGTGGTGGGATTCAGCCAGTTCGCACCTATTTGGGAGAACCAGTTGTTAATTTTCTAAGCAGTTCGGAGAACCGGTTGTTGGAAGAAATCTCCTTTAGTTTTTTTCACTTTACAGGGCTAATCCTGTAAGGAAGGCAGGAAGGAAACGTTCTGGTGTTTCTAGCCTAATCTTTATTGCCCTGCTTACAGAAACTGCCTCTGGTTAACCCTTATTACATTGTAACAGCTAAGGCGAAGCACCCATCAAAGTGAGTGACATTGAGTTGGCCACGCCCACACGGTCACATGACCACCAAGCCACGCCTACCCAACTGGTCATTAGGGCAGAGAACCGGTTGTTAAATTATTTGAATCCCACCACTGGTTCTTCTTGATTATCAATGCAGAAATTCATGGTGTAAACTCAACATAAAATAATAGAGTTGGAAGGGACCTTGGAGGTCTTCTAGTTCAACCCCCTGCTCAGGCAGGAAACCCTACACCATTCTAGACAAATGGCTATCCAATCTACTCCTAAAAACCTTCAGGGATGGAGCACCCACAACTTCTGGTGGCAAGCTGTTCCACGGGTTCATTGTTCTCACTGCCAGCATATTTCACCTCAGTTCTAGGTTGCTTCTCTCCTGGATTAGTTTCCATCTGTTGCTTCTTGACCTGCCTTCAGGTGCTTTGGAGAATAGGTTGAGCCCTGTTCTGCCCTCACTGCATGTTAGTCTGTGTGCAGCTCGACATGCAGCTAAACCCACCTATCCTCCAATAAAACAGACCGTGTGCATATATCTGGATGCTTTATTGAAAGAACAGGATATGGTGAAACTGGGGGAAAATAAGGATGCATACAATGAGAACCAAATAAAAAATAGGAAGTATTGAGTTACACAACAATGGATAAATACAAGCAATTTAAATCTCACCAGCCATGCTCTGTGTGTGGGATATGGGTTTGTCCTTGGATGACCAGGTGACACAGATTAAGATAGATTCTTCAAATGCTAAAGGAAAATGGAGTCTGGCTTCCCAGTGTGCATTTGGTTTGAGGGTGTGCGGGCTGATGGGTAAGGTTGGGTCAGCTTCAAGCAATATAATTGGTATTGGTCTCTCCGGGTTGGGGTTAGGGCAGAGGTCAGCAACCTGCGGCTCTGGAGCCGCATGTGGCTCTTTCACCCCTCTGCTGTGGCTCCCTGTCACTCAAAATATGTGTCACAACCGCCAATGTGCAACAGCTGCTGGCACGCGATTTATCGAGCTTTTCAACCCCCGGTAGACCAACCATGGATAAATCCAAGAAAAGAAAAGTTTCAGAAGAAAACAGAACATTTAACTACCTATGCTAGTTTTGTGGCTGCTCAAGAAATTGTCAGGGACGGGAAGGATTTTGTGGCTGCCGGTGTTTTCTTTTCTGTGGGAAACGGGTCCAAATGGCTCTTTCAGTGTTTAAGGTTGCAGAGCCCTGGGTTAGGGTTAGGGTTAGTTAGGGTTGTTGCGAGAGAGCAACAATAGAATATAAAGGTAGTATGTTGGGGCATATTTGTCCATCCGGCCACTAGACGGGGCTAGAGAGCAACAACAGTATATAAAAGTTATATGCTGGGGCATGACAATCCCCTCATCTTTGTAGAAGTCCCTGAAATATCGGAACGATGCTGTCCTATCTCCCCTGGTCCTTCTTTTCACTAGACTAGACCCAATTCCTGCAACCGTTCATCATATGTTTTAGCCTCCAGTCCCCTAATCCTCTTTGTTGCTCTTCTCTGCACTCTTTCCAGAGTCTCCACATCTTTTTTATAGTGCGGTGACCAAAACTGGATGCCGAATTCTAAGGGAGTTAGAATTGACTTGTGTTTGACTTGTGTCGCCCAAATAGCCAAGCTTCTGTCCCAGACTGCCTACTGGCTAGGTACTGTGGGACCAGTTAAGGGGAGCAACTGGTTGACTAACCTAGCTTTGTTGCCCTTCCTGCTGACCGTCGTCTGACAAACGTTAAAACAATCCCCAGTCCCTTTTTTAAAGTGGGGAACGGAAGCTTTGAATGCTGAGTTTAGTCAGAGCAGAATAGACTAAAAGTAGAAAGGAAGGCATCAGCCCTTTGGTGTAGGACAGGACAGGAAAGGGCACCACAAGGATTTTTTACTTTGGGCCAATCACCAGGAGACGGTGGGTTCTAGTTCTGCCTAAGGCATGACAGCTGGCTGTGGGACTTTGGGCCAATCACCAGGAGACCTGCCCTGGCATGAAAGCCGATGAGTGATTTTGAGACATTCACCAGGAGAAAGTGAGTTCTAGTCCTGCCTTAGGCATGCAAGCCCATTAAGGTGACTTCGGACCAATCACTAGGAGACAATGAGTTCTAGTCCTGCCTCAGGCATGAAATCTGACTGGGTGACTTTGGGCCAATCACCAGGAGACGGCGAGTTCTAGTCCCACTTTAGGCACCCCTTTTGAGATTTTAGATTTTTAAATTGTCCAATTGGGTTTTAGTTACAAGGTTTTTAAATTTACGGCCAAAGTTTTATAATTCTTTTAAATTTTTAAATTTTGTATTGAATGTTTTTATTTCCGGTTGTGCACCGCCCTGAGTCCTGCAGGAGAAGGGCGGTATATAAATTAAAACAAAATAAATAAATAAATAAATAAAAGCTGGATTGGGCCAGTCCCTCTCTCTCTCTCAGCTCAACCCACCTCACGGGGTTGTTGTGATGGAAACTATGAGGAGGAAAGTGTGTTTGCATAGGTTCACTGCCTTGAGTCATTTGCGAAAAAAATAATAAAGGCGGCCTAGAAAGAAATACATAAAATAAAAAACAAAAACAGACTGGGGACATTTGTAGAATGAGGAATGTATACCCTGCTGCCTCCTTCCGGGTTCTGCCTTGGGACAGATGCTTGGGGACATTCGGGGTCTCACACCGTTACTACTGGGGGGGGGAGGGGAAGGATTCCGGGAGGACCACTTGGGTCTACTTAGGAAAAACGCCTCCCATTACCAGTGTGAGGATGTGAGTCCCCCCCACCAACATGAATTCTGCACTGTGACAACACCCTCTGCTTGCAACCCCCCCCAACAGCCTAATTAACCTTTCTTGATTAAGGCAATTATTTCCAGCACGTTATCCTTTAATTTAAACATCAGCAGGCTTCTCTGCTGAGTGGGGCTCAAGGGCCGGGGGGGGGGGAGGGCGTCCCCCACTCACAGACAGAGAACCGAGGGAGGGAACCCACTTTCCCAGGGTTGCCAGACTCACTTTCCAGACAGCTGTTGCAACTCAGAGACGGATTTAACCCTTGGGGGGTCCCTAGAGGGAAAAGAGGGTATCTCTAGGGGAAGGGGAGAGGGGGGAGATCATTTCCAGGGTACATGAAGGGGTCCCTGCTTGTATGTTGAAAAGATCCGTGGCTTCGTTAGAGTTCCTGGGGAAACGTTCATTTCTTCATCTCTCTTGCAGTCCTTGATTTATAGCCATTCATTTAGTGACTGTTGAAAGTTACGATAGGGTAATAGGTGTCCCTGGGGATTTTGCTCCGCCAGTCGTTGCCAACTGTAGGGGGCGCTGCTCATCTCCGTTTCAAGGCCACGGAGCTAGCGCTATCAGAAGATATTTCCGTGGTCACATGCCCAGCATGACGTCACCAAGTGCTGTGTGATCTTCCCATAGGAATGGTACCTATTGATCTACTCGCATGTGCATGCTTTCGAACTGCTAGGTTGGCAGGAGCTGAGGCCAGGATGGGAACTCACCCCTTCGTGCGGTGCTTGGGTCTCCAACCTGGGCTGCCGGCTTTCCAGCTGACAAGCTCAGCATCTTTAACCACTCAGCCATCGTGCCCCGCCCTCCCAAAAAAGGTCTTCTACCTTGCCCCAAATTTACTAGTAGATTAAAAGGTAAAGAAAAAGATTTCCCTGTCAGTCGTATCCAACTCTAGGGGGCGCTGCTCATCTCCGTTTCAAGGCCATTGAGCCAGGGCTGTCGGAAGACAAAGCTTTAACCCACCCCACTCTCTCTCTTCTCTCCCTTTCTTCTCTCGCTCTCATCGCACTTTCTCTTCTTTCTCTCTTTCTTCTCTTTCTCCTCTCTTCGTCTTTCTGTCTCTCTCTCTTTGTCTCTCTCTTCTCTCTTCTCTCTTCTCTCTTCTTTCTCTCTCTTTCTTCTCTTTCTCCTCTCTTCGTCTTTCTTTCTCATCCCTCTCTTTGCCTCTCCTCTCTCTCTCTTTCTGCCTCTGTATCTCTTTCTCTTTCTTTCTCTTTCTTCTCTCTTTTCTTTCTTCTCTCTTCTTCTCTCTCTCTTTTTCTTCTCTTTCTCTTCTCTTCGTCTTTTTGTCTCTCTCTCTTTGCCTCTCTCTTCTCTCTTCTTCTCTCTCTCTCTTTCTGCCTCTGTATCTTTCTCTTTCTTCTCTCCTCTTTTCTTTCTTCTCTCTTCTTCTCTTTCTCTTTCTCTCTCTCTCTCTCTTTCTCTTTTTTCTCTCCTCTTCTGTCTCTTCTCTCTCCTTTCTTCTCTCTCTTTCTTTCTCTCTCTCTCATCTCTTTCTCATCTCTCTTCTCTCTGTCTCTGTCTCTCTCTGTCTCTCATCCTTTTGCAACTGCATTGCTGTTCTGGGCAAACGTCTAGCCCAATTAATATTCATGCGTTCCAAAGCAGATGTTCCCAACATCTGTGCCATGTCAGGATGCTGTCAACACTTTGTTAGCATGAATGACATCTCCCAGCCCTCCCTTCTCCTCCAATGCAGTCATGAATTCCGTTTGCGTGTTTTATCCTACGATGTTTGGCCAAGTGCCACGTTCACTTCTTAAGTTCCTGTTTGGGATTCCCGTACCATCCCTTCCCTTTTCAGTTAGACGCTCCTGGGATTACTGTGCACCCTCGGCTCTGGAATAAAACTTGGAAGGAAGCATTCGTTTTGCTAAAACGGGTCTCCTCTGTGTCTGTTGTGTGTGATTGTGTGTGTGTTTGTTTATTTCTGAGGCTGTTTAGCTTCAGTTTGCAGGCAACAGGCAATAAACACCTGCTGTTGGCACCAGCGACATGGTTCCATTGATAGATCTTGGGGATTTTGTCTCTCTCCCAAGTTTTTTTTTTTACACAGTTGGCAGTGACAGCTGGGCCCGGCGGCTTGCCAAGTAACACCAGTGGGGTTTGGCATGCACTCCCACCAGCTCAGCAAAAAACAAAACAAAACAAAAAAACCCTGGGATAAATATTTTGAAGCGAAACCTCCCTCTGAAAAATCTGCTTGGCCAGAAGTCTCTTGTGTTTTTAATTGGCTTTCAGGGTTTCCCTTTGATTTATTAAAGCTTCCCGCCTGTAACTGGGTGGTTTTTTTTTTTTTAAAAAAAATCAAACTTCGTTCCTTGAAAACGGATGAACTTCAACTCCCAGAATTCCCCAGCCAGCCTTGCTAGCTAGGGGATTCTGGGAGTTGAAGTCCACACATTGTAAAGTGGTCATTGTTGGGAAAAAAATGTTTTGCTTTCATGTATTATATTCTTGCATTAAAGAACATTTTCTCTCATTTCAGTAATCCATCATATTGTTAATTCCGCCTCCTCCTCCTCCTCCTGTCTGCAAACCCCACTTTCTCTTAGCACTGATATTGTTACCTAGTTGGGTAATGAAACGTCTACAAGAAAACAACCAAGTTTGTTAGGGAATGGCTATTGTCTAACTGGTTGGGTTGGCAATATATATAAACCATCAATTCATGTTTGCAGTCAAAATGTAATGTATAGTTTTAAGACTGTAATGCTGTATTGCATTATACTGTATTCTGATTGGCTAAGCTCTGTAGCCAATGTACTTAAGAGGAAGCTTGAATCGTGGCTTATTGTTCTTATTATTATTGCTACCTCTGTTCCTCTCTGCCTGTTCTCTCTGCATGATCACTGCTTGATCATTGCTACTTGTTGTTTTATACTGTTTTACTAATTGTTTTACTGCTGTACTTGTTCCTGTTTGCAACTCCAAAAAGAACTGTTTTATTGCATATGACTACAACAACGGGTAAGAAGACTTTGTTCTTGGAATATCCCTGGATTGACAATTTAACTATCTTTATTTGTGTATGAACTGGATTGTTTATTGGACTTTGCTTTACTTTTTCCTAAAAGTAAAAGAATATCACAACTCAGGGTGTCTATATTGACAGTGCTAATTCACAATGACTCTCAGCCGTTTTCTCATGTGCACACCCTTGCTACTCTGCGCATATTCCTTAACAAAGTTCAGAGAGCACCAAGGATGCCACAGTCCTCCTCCTCCTCTCCACAAACCCACTTCCTTCTAGCACTGATGTGGTTACCTAGTTGGGACATGAGATGTCTGCAAGAAAACTGAGGCCACTTGGAGGTTTATCTGTGC
Organism: Ptyas mucosa; assembly: GCA_012654045.1. NCBI lineage: Eukaryota > Metazoa > Chordata > Lepidosauria > Squamata > Colubridae > Ptyas > Ptyas mucosa. The sequence continues at coordinate 1,497 of WNWU01018786.1, read as the reverse complement.
CCTGAGAGTCACCTGAATAGTGCAATTTTGGAGTGGAGCTTTCTTAGAACTGCTGAAAGGACTGGGCTACAATCAGGTGGTGAACCCTGGTTTGAAAGAGGGGTCAAAGAGGCCATCTAGGTTAATATTGAACAGCCCTTTCTTAACCGAGGAGGAGGGATACAACACCACTACCCATGTCCTGTTTACAACACAGTCCCATTCGCACTATTCAGGTGACCTTGAGGGCACAGATTAACCTCCAAGTGGCCTCAAGGACTCTCAGAGAGAGTACTAACAACCAGAGGACTGCGAGGATTGTAAATCCATTCTCCACCATTCAGTCAGAACCTGTAGGAAGAAATATTCTTCTGGGTTCTGCTCTAAGTGGGGAAAAAAACACTGGAAACATGGAGACTGCTTGGGAAGACAGTTTAATGGTGGACAGGATCACGTGGTTTGAGTTCCTGAACAGAAAAAGGGGCGAGAAGCAAGTGAGTCCCCGGGTTTTATGCCCTCTCTGGCTGGCTGGGCCCCCGAAAGAGTATCCTGATTGGTTGTCAGACTCCCAAGGGGTGGGGGTCTTAGCTAGCCTTGCTGGCATCCCAGGTGCCATGTGGTGAGTTTCTGTTGCTAGATGGGTCCCATTGTGTTGCAGATGATGGTCCATTGACAAAGATTGAGTTTCTGCCTCTGGCTTATTAACAAAAGGGTGGGGGCAGGAAGATGGGAGCTGCTTCGTCCTTAAAACATGCTTCTCCATTTCTCATCCAGGGAAACATAATATTCTGCCTTTTTAATATTTCCCAAAATATTTCATTCTTCTAGGAAAGGGGAGGGGGCGTGCTAACTTCCTACAAACCGAAAAAGCTTCTTGGATGAGAAGCGAAACGCCTTCAAGGAAAACAAAGGAAATCCCAGTTCCCTCTTGAAAAAAGGCACAGCCCTGACGTTCTTGGTGACACGGAAACTATCTGACTGCTTGTGAACAAACCATTAATGTGAACAAGCTCTTCCTTGCCAAATGGGAAGAAATAGGGAGTTAGAACAAAGTAGCAGAGATGGGTGCTGGAAAATGGTTGCTGTGTCACTGGAAAAAATTCATTGAAAAAATTTTTTTTGGAAAAAGCGCAGAGAAGAGTAACTAAGATGATTAAAGGCCTGGAGACAAAAAACATACGAAGAACGGTTGCAGGATTTGGGTATGGAGAAAAGCGGAACGAGGGGGGACATGAGAGCAGTATTCCAATATTTGAGGGGCTGCCCCAAAGAAGAGGGGGTCAATTTATTCTCCAAAGCCCCTTTGAAGGTAGGACAAGAAGCAATGGGTGGAAAGTAATCAAGGAGAGAAGCAACCTGGAATTAAAGAGAAACTTCTAACAGTGAGAATGATTAACCAATGGAACAGCTTGCCACCAGAAGTTGTGGGTGCTCCATCACCGGAGGTTTTTAAGACAAGACTAGATAGCTATGTCAGATATTGCCTACGTATGATGCCCCAGGCACCAGAAGGGGTTA
>WNWU01018785.1:0-20445 GCA_012654045.1 Ptyas mucosa | reverse complement strand
AAAACAAAACAAAACAAAACAAAACAAAACAAAACAAAACAAAACAAAACAAAACAAAACAAAACAAAACAAAACAAAACAAAAAATAATAAAATAATAAAATAAAAATACTGGTAGCTGCTGCATAGCCATTCGCAGCCTTTGGGGGCACCCAGACCGCCCCTGTGGCTTTACAGCCGGCGGAGCCCCCCTTTTCCTTCAGCCCCCCCCTCCCCCCCGCCAGGTCCCCCAAAGACTCAGCCGCCGCTTGCCAAACGACGACCCGGCGCCAACAGCAGCGGAGGCGGCTAAAGCAGGCGCTGTTTCGGCGCAGGGCCTGCAGAGGGCAGCGTCGAGTCACTTTGCAGCGCTTTTCGAGGTCCCGAATTGACACTTCAAAGCAGCCTCGCTTAGCCAAAACTGGGGGTGGAAAAAGGGGGGGGGGGGGCTGTCGCAGCTGGCTCACGCCTCTCCCCCCCCCCACAGACGCAGATCAAGTTACAGCCCTCTAATTGGGACCCTCCAGGGGCTCATTAAGGTCGGGGTGACTTCAGCAAAGCAGCCAAGAGGTCTCTGGGGCAGCCTATCCCCCCCCCTCTCTCTCCCCCCACCCCTTTCCCAATGGGGGGGCTTCCTGGATTCCTCCCAAAGGAAAAACTGCAGAAACCCAAAAACAAGGCCTGGAAGATTGGCCAGGAGGGAAACAACGGCTGCAAGGGGGAGGGGGAGGGATCGTGGTGACCATGATAGGTCTGGTGAGCATCCCTACATGGAACAAGCCAGCTTGGCCAATGCTGGTTTGGGAACTTGACCAAGGAGCAGCTGGGCACCCCTTGCACGGATGGGGGGGCGGGCGGGCGGGGTGTGTGTGTGTGAGAGAGAGGGGGGTCTCGTTGGTGGCAGGCTGCAAGATTTGGGAAGGGAGGGTCCAACGGGCCCCCTCCCTTCCATCCCCTGTGCTTTGGGCCCAGAGTCTCGTCTCAGCAAACAGCAGGAGCAGCCAAATCATAAACCATTCATATTTGTGCGATACGATCGCTACAAGCCTATTTGATCAGAAGATGGTTGATAACCAATATGATGGCTACAATCATATTTGTAGCTCGGGGTTGAAACGGATTTAAATTTTAAATACATGTTTTTGAATGACAAGCCGCCTAGAATGCTTGGCTGAGATGGGCAGCTATAGAAATCTTAAACAAACAAACAAACAAGCTAACTAAATAAATAAACAAATGAACAAACAAACAAATATTAAATGAATAAACGAACAAGGAAACAAATGAATACTAAAATGAATAAATAAAATAAGTAAATAAGTAAATACTAAATAAATAAAATAACAATAACTAAATAACTAATTAATTAACTAACTAACTAACTAAATCAATCAATCAATCAGTAAGCAAGCAAGCAAGCCAAAAAGCAGGCAGGCAAGCACCTTGGGTGCAATCCCAAAACAACTGAATCAACTCTTGAACACTATCGACATTGACAAATTCACCATCAGTCAATTGCAAAAGGCAGCTTGACTTGGAAGAGCTGACATCCAGTGAAAGTACCTTTAACACCATCAAATTAGATTAAAGGATGATGAGGGGACTGGAGGCTAAAACATAGGAAGAACGGTTGCAGGAACTGGCTATGTCTGGTTTAATGACAAGAAGGACTAGGGGAGACATGATAGCAGTCTTCCAATATCTCAGGGGCTGCCCCAGAGAAGAGGCAGTCAAGCTATGTACAGGACAAGAAGCAATGGGTGGAAACTCATCAAGGAGAGAAGCAACCTAGAACTAAGGAGGAATTTGCTTGCCACCAGAAGAGCTGGTGGAACAGCTTGCCACCAGAAATTGTGGGAGTTCTACCACTGGAGGCTTTTAAGAAGTGATTGGACAACCGTTTGTCTGAAATGGTATAGGGTCTCCTGCTCAAGCAGGGGGTTGGACTAGAAGACCTCTAAGGTCCCTTCCATCTCTGTTAGTCTGTTAAATATGCACATCTGTCTATCCCAGATCCTTGGGAAGGACTCAATAAGTTGGGGAAAATGCCAAATCCAGCCTGAACATCTGGCTGACTTTGCAACAAATCATAATAATAAATTGTTGGCGTGGATAAAATCCCTGTCAGTCAATTGCCAAAGGCAGCTCCATTTGGAACAGCTTACATCTTGCAAAAATGCCTTTAACACCATCAAATAACCATAATTGCCTATGTTGGCAAGGATTCCAGAGGTAGGTAAAAATGCCAAATCCAGTCTAAATATCTGACTGACCGAGCAACCAACCATCGTAAGGGTAATAATTGCACATGGCTGACCACAAAAGAACTGACCGAGGTTAGAAGCCTTCAGGGATTATTCAAGGCTGAGAGGGAGGGAGGGAGGGAGGGAGGGAGATTGAACCAAATAAACAAGGAAAATCCATCTAGATCCCTGGAGGGAGTGGGGGATGGATGGAATATTTTTTTCTTCCAGGTACAATAAACCACATTATTTCTGCTGCCAACTTTACCAAATTAAGCCCCCGAGAGAGGCTTCTCACTTTGTGATTCTGGCAACGACTAAAGGGCGGAAACTTTGATGCTGCTCGGAAACTTTGCTTCTAATCTTAGCTGTGGTTGCTCAAAATGGTTTCTTCCCAGGTTATGGGAAGTCCCGTTTCTTCTAAGGCAGGAGTCGGCAACCTGTGGCTCTGGAGCCGCATGTGGCTCTTTCATCCCTCTGCTGCGGCTCCCTGTCACCGGTCAGCTCCACAATTGATAGGGCTTTCGGGTTAGGACAGGTAGAGGAAAAAGGATGCCGTGCTAGGAGGAGACTCTATGGTGGGGGAACCGGACTTCCGGTCGGCTCCAGAACTGAATAGGGGGGGCTTCCGGTTAGGACCTTTGTGGCTCTTTTGAGTGTTTAAGGTTGCCGACCCCTGCTCTAAGGCAGGACGGAGGTGGGGGCTTTGTGGTTCTGGATGAAACTTATCGGAGATAGACTGCTCTGCCAGTGAAAGATGGAGCTCACCAGTCCCCCCCCTTTCCCCCCAAGATCTAGGGCAGCACACGGCTCGATTAGAAAAATTTAACATGATGGCTGAGTTAATCAAGTCTTTAGCGCCTCCCTCCTCCTCCTCCTCCTCCTCCTCCTCCTCCTCTTCTCCTCCTGTCCCACCGTACCAAATGGTGATAAATTACCTCCGTATGTTCCCCATAAAGTTGCTGAGTGCCACATGGCCTGAGCCGTAAGCTAGTAAATTAAAGCAATTAATGCCACCGTTCCTCTTGCGCGGAACCAGCGACAAGCTGGCGCAGCCAGCCAGGAATTTCTTGGAGGGCCAGCAAATGTCAGCCTCGCGCCTTGAAATATAGATCGGGTGCCACTGATCCGAATTGGGGAGGAATCGTTCCCAGTAGCATCACAGGGTTGGAAGAGACCTTGGAGGTCTTGTAATCCAGGGGTGGGAAACTCAAGGCCCGCGGGCCGCATCCGGCCTGCTGGGGGCTTAGAGCTGGCCTGCGAGGCCACCCTGGAAACAGCGAAGGACTGGCCTGCTTGGATGGGGGTGGGATTGGACTGGAAGATCTACAAGCAGTGGTGAAATGTAAAATTTGTTACTACCGGTTCTGTGGGCGTGGCTTGGTGGGGGGCGGGGCGGTAATGTGACTGGGTGGGCGTGGCCAACTTTTTTTGTTTTTTTTTACTTTTAAAAGCATTTTTTTCTACCACCTCTTCGGCTGAAAAAAACATGCTTTTAAAAGGCTCTGACGATCCTTTCTTTTCTTTTTTTTTCTTTTAAAAGTTGAAAAAAAAAGCCTCTGATGATCACGCGGCTTAGCTGGGCATGGGGGGGGGAGGGATTTTTGCTACCGGTTCTCCGAACGACCCGCCTCCATCGCTACTGGATCGGGCGAACCGGTCTGAACCGGGAGCATTTCACCCCTGCCTACAAGGTCCCTTCCAACTGTTATTCTATATTCAATGGAACAGAAGTTGCCTTCAGCAACTGGAGGCTTTCAAGAAGAGACTGGACTGCCCTCTGTCAGGAATGGTGCCGGGTCTCCTGTTTGGGTGGAGGGTTGGACTAGATGACCTACAAGGTCCCTTCCAACTCTGTTACTCTGTTAATGACGGAGCCCAGATGGGGTAGCGAATCAATATCCTTGCCTGATATCCTCGCGGCAACCTGGCACATCTGGAGATGCAGATGCCTGTCGGATCTCGGCACATTGGGAAGACACCAGGAGACGATAGCCTGGATGTTTTTTGATTCCACACCAGTGTGGAATTGAGTGTGAATGGAGGGGGAGGGGGGACTTGAGAGGATAAGAGGGGGAGAGGAAGGAAAACTGTCTGCCTCCCCCTCCTCAACAGCTGTTCCTTGCCTCTGGCATCAAAAATCTTTTAACAGAATAGCAAAATAACAGAGTTGGAAGGGACCTTGGAGGTCTTCCAATCCAACCCCCTGCTCCGGCAGGAGACCCTTTACCATTTCAGACAAATGGCTGTCCAATCTCTTCTTTAAAACCTCCAGTGTTGGAGCATTCACAACTTCTGGTGGCAAGTAGTTCCACTGGTTAATTGTCCTCACTGTCAGGAAATTTCTTCTAGGTTGCTTCTCTCCTTGATGACTTTCCATCCATGGCTTCTTGTTCGGCCTTCAGGTGCTTTGGAGGATAGGTGGACCCCCTCCTCTTCTTTGGGGCAGCCCCTCAAATGTGCTGTCATGGCAACCCTTGTCCTGATACAGAATGACAGAGTTGGAAGGGACCTTGGAGGTCTTCTAGTCCAACCCTCTACTCAAGCAGGAGACCCTCTACCACTTCAGACAAATGGCTGTCCACAGTCTCTGCTTAAAAACTTCCAGTGATGGAGCACCCACATCTTCTGGTGGCAGGCTGTTCCACTGGTTAATTGTCCTCACTGTCAGAAAAATTCTCCTTAGTTCCAGGTTGCTTCTCTCCTTGATTAGCTTCCATCCGTTGCTTCTTGTTCTACCCTCAGGTGCTTTGGAGAATAGCTTGACTCCCTCTTCTTTGGGGCAGCCCCTGAGATACTGGAACCCTACTAACATGTCATCCCAAGTCCCTTTTTTCATTAAACTAGACACATTCAGACTCTTCAAATCTATGACCAATGTTATTTAGTTCACCGCTATTACGCAACACTGCAAAGCATGAACTAAAATCTGGTAATTTATCAAATCGTCAGCAACTTCAGTGCCTCCCTGCAGCCTCAGGGAAGAAAGAGGCCCTGTTAACAGCAGTGTAGGATGAAAGACGATCTCTTGGGCCAAAGAAGTCCAGGAAGTCCTCAACTTACAACAGTTCATTTAGTGACCAGTCACAATGGCGCTGAAAAATGAGATCTGTGACCATTTTTTTTTCAGATTTGCGACCGTGGCAGCATCCCCGTCCTCATGTATCAAAATTCACGGACTTGGCAACTGGCATGTACTTATGACTGTTGCAGTGTGATCCCCCTTCTGACAAGCAAAGTCAACGGGGAAGCGGGATTCATTTAACGACGGTGTCGCTAACTGAACCACTGCAGTGATCCACTTAACAATGGTGGCAAGAAAGGTCATAAAATGGGGCAAACCCCACTCAACCAACGTCTCGCTTTGCGACAGAAAGTTTGGCGTCAATTTGGTCGTAGGTCGAGGACTCCCTGGAATTATATGTGGTGTGAATGAGTGAACCATTTGTTGTTGTTTTTTTTAAAAAAAAAATATTCCAAATGTTAAAATAAAAGTTCCAGAAAAGGGGGGGAAGAAAATTCAAAAGCAAAGCAGAAGTCGGCAAGACAAAACAGAAAAAATAAAATCAAATAAAATAAATGTGCATAAAAAGAAAGAAACAGACATGTAAATTGTCCCCCTAGTAACACGTTATGAATACTGATAAATGTATTTCAAGAATAATAGTTTTTCCCCCTTGCAAAACGGGCACACAGGGTTTATGAACTTGTAGGAAGTACGTATGTGGAGCGAATGAACCAAAACCTCTGCCTTCTGATTGTGTCTCGGAATAGGTTGACTTGATTAATCTTGATTATGACAACATATAATTAAGTAAAATTTGAATTCCCTATCAAGTTAATCTCTCCAAGGAGAGAGACATTTCGGGTGGGGGTGGGGGGTGGGGGGGGTGAGGGGTGGGGGATGGGGAAGGATTTGATTTTTTGCGGAAGGAAGTCACGTTAGATTTATATTCTATGCGGGAATATAAATTTAGGTTAAGATAGGAGAGAATAGGATAGAATAGAGTAGCGTAGCAGAGCAGAGAAGAGAAGAGGAAAGAATAGAATAGAATGAGATAGATAGATGATAGATAGATAGATAGATAGATAGATAGATAGATAATGAATAGAATAGTATAGAATCAGATAATAGAATAGCATAGAATAGAATTAGAATACAATACAATAGAAAATAGAATAATTAGAATTAGAATACAATACAATAGAAAATAGAATAGAATAGAATAGAACAGAATGAAAACAGAATAGAATGATTAGATAGATAGATAGATAGATAGATAGATAGATGAGAGAGATGATAGATGATAGATGATAGATGATAGATAGATAGATAGATAGATAGATAGATAGATAATGAATAGAATAGTTTAGAATCAGATAGAATAGAATAGGATAGAATTAGAATTAGAATAGAAAATAGAATAGAAGAATAGAATAGAATAGGAATAGAATAGAACAGAACAGAATGAAAATAGAATAGAATAGAATGATATAGATGATAGATGATAGATGATAGATGATAGATGATAGATGATAGATGATAGATGATAGATGATAGATAGATAATGAATAGAACAGAACAGAACAGAACAGAACAGAATCATAGGGTTGGTGGGAAGGTCACGTGGAAATGTGCACGCTCTTTGCGGCTGCGCTCCAGAAAAGCCAAACTTCCAGGTTCTAGCATGCATGTGTGCGTGACGATCAGCCGGCTGGCGCACATGCACAGGCTGGTTTTCGGCACTGCCGCTCGAACGAAGGGATTGCGCTACGGAAAAGCCAAACTTCCGGGTTCTGGTGCACATGCGCACCTGAAAATCAGTTGGTCAGCACGCATGTGCACACCGGTTTTTGGCACTGCGGCATGCGCCAAGGACAGCTGATCGTCACGCGCGCATGCACAACAGAAACCCAGAAGACAAACAGGCAAGGCCGCGCGTGCTGGGCGACATGGCTTCGCGTGCCACCTTGGGCACATGTGCTATAGGTTCGCCATTACGGTTCTCGTCCAACCAACCCCTTTCTCAAGCAGGAAACCTTGTAATTTATTTATTAATAAATTAATACGCCATCCATCTTGCTGTCTGAATGCCTTCCTTTTATCCCACAGCTCACACAAAAGGAGGGGGAGGGGGAGGGGGAAGGGGAGGACTGTCGGGTACCAAGAAAAGAGAATATTTGTAGCTCAGGGTTGAGCTGTGGGATCCTTGGGAGTTTGGTCCTTTTCTTGCAGGCATTTCATGACCCAACTAGGTAACATCATCTCTCCCAGCAAGTTCCTTTAACCCTATCCAGGATCTACCAGGAGAACAAGACTCCGCTCCCTTCTAGTACTGATGAGGTTACGTAGCTGGGTAAGGAAACGTCTGCAAGAAAAAAAAAAACCAAGCTCAGAGAAGCAAATTCTGCACACATCCTTGGCGTAACTTGCCACGGGTGTAGCAGTCAAATTGAGAAGGCCGAGCGTCCCCCTCGGCACCTGCGAGGGACGATGGGCCGGTTCGTCTTGGCAGGACTTACGCTTAAGTGTAACGGTTGCCCCATGGCTGGCCTTGGTTGGTGGAGAAGACGACGCAGCCAGAGCGCCGGTGCCAAGTTCCTTGGCGTCATGGAGAGCTGTTTGTTTTGGTGACTCCAATTTACTCATTAGCGGAGTAATGGATCCATTGCTCCCCTACCTGAAGCACTAAATCTCCCCGGAGGATGAACTAAGAAAAACAGTAGCACAAAATATTTCTCCTTGGTTAATTAGAGTGGCGGTGAGAAAAGTTTGAACCTTGTTAGGAGTGAGGAGGGAAACAAGGAAAGCGGAAAGCGGAGGCTGTTTTCAATCCTTTCCAGAGATTAAACCTGGCTGAGAAAGTGCCCTCCGCCCGTCCCCGAGTTGGCAGCAGAAACGTCTAACATTATAGACCCCCGTTGCTTCCTTTATTGGATAAACTGGAACAGAAAAGTCAAGGGATGATAAGACAATCGCAAAAGGAAAAGAGAAAAAAAGAGAATAACAGAATAACAGAGTTGGAAGGGGCTTTGGAGGGTTAAGGGAGTGGTGAAATCCAATTTTTTTTACTACCGGTTCTGTGGGTGTGGCTTAGTGGGCGTGGCAGGGGAAGGATACTGCAAAATCCGCATTCCCACCCCCACTCTGAGGCTGGCTAGAGGTGATATTTGCCGGTTCTCCAAACTACTCAAAATTTTCGCTACCGGTTCTCCAGAAGCTGTCAGAACCTGCTGGATTTCACCCCTGGGTTAGGGTTAAGTAACCCTCCAAACCCTAACCCTAATCCTAACTCTAGTCCGGCCCCCTGCTCAGGCAGGAAACCCTCTACTATTCCAGACAAATGGTTGTCCAATCTCTTCTTATAAAACCTCCAGTGATGGAGCACCCGCAACTTTTGGTGGCAAGGAGTTCCACTAATTAATTGTTCTAACCACCAGGAAATTTCTCTTTTGTTCTAGGCCAGTGATGGCTAACCTTTTTGCCGTCACATGCCAAAAGCGAGGGGAGCATGGGGGGGGGGGGGGTCAAGCTACCAAGGTTGAGAAACACTGGTTTAAGGGAAGATGGAAACAGGAGAAGGAATAAAATGTATTTGGATATAAAACTTTTCAAAACCTCTGGCAAGTCAATCCTGCAGGTGGCACTCTTCCCTGAGAAATATGAAGCTGGCTGGGCCAAGGAAGAACAAAGAGAAGGGAAGGATTGGAAGGGAGGGATTTCTTAGCAAAAAGTTTGGCTTTTTTTTGTTTCCTCCCTTCATCTTGTAAGAAAAGCATCCCGGGACTATTTCAGGTTAACTCTTCCCTCTTCACACCTCACTGATTTAGAAGCCAGATGTTTCCAGGAATCTGCAGAAGAAGAAAAGAGGAATTTAACCAGAGCCTGTAAGGATTTATAGTAAGGGACGCGGTGGCTCAGTGGCAAAGACGCTGAGCTTGTCCGTTGAAAGGTTGGCAGTTTGGCGGTTTGAGTCCCTAGGGCTGCGTAACGGGGTGAGCTCCCATGACTTGTCCCAGCTTCTGCCAACCTAGCAGTTCGAAAGCAGGTAAAAAATGCAAGTAGAAAAATAGGGACCCCCTTTGGTGGGAAGGGAACAGCGTTTTCCATGTGCCTTTGGCGTTGAGTCATGCTGGCCACATGACCATGGAGACGTCTTCGGACAGGCTCTTCGGCTTTGCAACGGAGATGAGCACCGCCCCCTAGAGTCAGGAAAGAATAGTACATATGTGCGAGGGGAACCTTTACCTTTATAAGGACTTTGACCTTAAGAGAACAGATGTAGCAGAATAATTGAGATGGAAAGGACCTCCGAGGTCTTCTAGTCCAAGCAAAAGACCATACACTATTTCAGAGAAACGGCTGCCCAGTCTCTTCTTGAAAAGCTCCAGTGATGGAGCACCCAGAACTTCTGGTGGCAAGCCGTTCCACTGATCAACTGTTCTTCTCAGTGGTGGGATTCAGCCAGTTCGCACCTATTTGGGAGAACCAGTTGTTAATTTTCTAAGCAGTTCGGAGAACCGGTTGTTGGAAGAAATCTCCTTTAGTTTTTTTCACTTTACAGGGCTAATCCTGTAAGGAAGGCAGGAAGGAAACGTTCTGGTGTTTCTAGCCTAATCTTTATTGCCCTGCTTACAGAAACTGCCTCTGGTTAACCCTTATTACATTGTAACAGCTAAGGCGAAGCACCCATCAAAGTGAGTGACATTGAGTTGGCCACGCCCACACGGTCACATGACCACCAAGCCACGCCTACCCAACTGGTCATTAGGGCAGAGAACCGGTTGTTAAATTATTTGAATCCCACCACTGGTTCTTCTTGATTATCAATGCAGAAATTCATGGTGTAAACTCAACATAAAATAATAGAGTTGGAAGGGACCTTGGAGGTCTTCTAGTTCAACCCCCTGCTCAGGCAGGAAACCCTACACCATTCTAGACAAATGGCTATCCAATCTACTCCTAAAAACCTTCAGGGATGGAGCACCCACAACTTCTGGTGGCAAGCTGTTCCACGGGTTCATTGTTCTCACTGCCAGCATATTTCACCTCAGTTCTAGGTTGCTTCTCTCCTGGATTAGTTTCCATCTGTTGCTTCTTGACCTGCCTTCAGGTGCTTTGGAGAATAGGTTGAGCCCTGTTCTGCCCTCACTGCATGTTAGTCTGTGTGCAGCTCGACATGCAGCTAAACCCACCTATCCTCCAATAAAACAGACCGTGTGCATATATCTGGATGCTTTATTGAAAGAACAGGATATGGTGAAACTGGGGGAAAATAAGGATGCATACAATGAGAACCAAATAAAAAATAGGAAGTATTGAGTTACACAACAATGGATAAATACAAGCAATTTAAATCTCACCAGCCATGCTCTGTGTGTGGGATATGGGTTTGTCCTTGGATGACCAGGTGACACAGATTAAGATAGATTCTTCAAATGCTAAAGGAAAATGGAGTCTGGCTTCCCAGTGTGCATTTGGTTTGAGGGTGTGCGGGCTGATGGGTAAGGTTGGGTCAGCTTCAAGCAATATAATTGGTATTGGTCTCTCCGGGTTGGGGTTAGGGCAGAGGTCAGCAACCTGCGGCTCTGGAGCCGCATGTGGCTCTTTCACCCCTCTGCTGTGGCTCCCTGTCACTCAAAATATGTGTCACAACCGCCAATGTGCAACAGCTGCTGGCACGCGATTTATCGAGCTTTTCAACCCCCGGTAGACCAACCATGGATAAATCCAAGAAAAGAAAAGTTTCAGAAGAAAACAGAACATTTAACTACCTATGCTAGTTTTGTGGCTGCTCAAGAAATTGTCAGGGACGGGAAGGATTTTGTGGCTGCCGGTGTTTTCTTTTCTGTGGGAAACGGGTCCAAATGGCTCTTTCAGTGTTTAAGGTTGCAGAGCCCTGGGTTAGGGTTAGGGTTAGTTAGGGTTGTTGCGAGAGAGCAACAATAGAATATAAAGGTAGTATGTTGGGGCATATTTGTCCATCCGGCCACTAGACGGGGCTAGAGAGCAACAACAGTATATAAAAGTTATATGCTGGGGCATGACAATCCCCTCATCTTTGTAGAAGTCCCTGAAATATCGGAACGATGCTGTCCTGTCTCCCCTGGTCCTTCTTTTCACTAGACTAGACCCAATTCCTGCAACCGTTCATCATATGTTTTAGCCTCCAGTCCCCTAATCCTCTTTGTTGCTCTTCTCTGCACTCTTTCCAGAGTCTCCACATCTTTTTTATAGTGCGGTGACCAAAACTGGATGCCGAATTCTAAGGGAGTTAGAATTGACTTGTGTTTGACTTGTGTCGCCCAAATAGCCAAGCTTCTGTCCCAGACTGCCTACTGGCTAGGTACTGTGGGACCAGTTAAGGGGAGCAACTGGTTGACTAACCTAGCTTTGTTGCCCTTCCTGCTGACCGTCGTCTGACAAACGTTAAAACAATCCCCAGTCCCTTTTTTAAAGTGGGGAACGGAAGCTTTGAATGCTGAGTTTAGTCAGAGCAGAATAGACTAAAAGTAGAAAGGAAGGCATCAGCCCTTTGGTGTAGGACAGGACAGGAAAGGGCACCACAAGGATTTTTTACTTTGGGCCAATCACCAGGAGACGGTGGGTTCTAGTTCTGCCTAAGGCATGACAGCTGGCTGTGGGACTTTGGGCCAATCACCAGGAGACCTGCCCTGGCATGAAAGCCGATGAGTGATTTTGAGACATTCACCAGGAGAAAGTGAGTTCTAGTCCTGCCTTAGGCATGCAAGCCCATTAAGGTGACTTCGGACCAATCACTAGGAGACAATGAGTTCTAGTCCTGCCTCAGGCATGAAATCTGACTGGGTGACTTTGGGCCAATCACCAGGAGACGGCGAGTTCTAGTCCCACTTTAGGCACCCCTTTTGAGATTTTAGATTTTTAAATTGTCCAATTGGGTTTTAGTTACAAGGTTTTTAAATTTACGGCCAAAGTTTTATAATTCTTTTAAATTTTTAAATTTTGTATTGAATGTTTTTATTTCCGGTTGTGCACCGCCCTGAGTCCTGCAGGAGAAGGGCGGTATATAAATTAAAACAAAATAAATAAATAAATAAATAAAAGCTGGATTGGGCCAGTCCCTCTCTCTCTCTCAGCTCAACCCACCTCACGGGGTTGTTGTGATGGAAACTATGAGGAGGAAAGTGTGTTTGCATAGGTTCACTGCCTTGAGTCATTTGCGAAAAAAATAATAAAGGCGGCCTAGAAAGAAATACATAAAATAAAAAACAAAAACAGACTGGGGACATTTGTAGAATGAGGAATGTATACCCTGCTGCCTCCTTCCGGGTTCTGCCTTGGGACAGATGCTTGGGGACATTCGGGGTCTCACACCGTTACTACTGGGGGGGGGAGGGGAAGGATTCCGGGAGGACCACTTGGGTCTACTTAGGAAAAACGCCTCCCATTACCAGTGTGAGGATGTGAGTCCCCCCCACCAACATGAATTCTGCACTGTGACAACACCCTCTGCTTGCAACCCCCCCAACAGCCTAATTAACCTTTCTTGATTAAGGCAATTATTTCCAGCACGTTATCCTTTAATTTAAACATCAGCAGGCTTCTCTGCTGAGTGGGGCTCAAGGGCCGGGGGGGGGGGGAGGGCGTCCCCCACTCACAGACAGAGAACCGAGGGAGGGAACCCACTTTCCCAGGGTTGCCAGACTCACTTTCCAGACAGCTGTTGCAACTCAGAGACGGATTTAACCCTTGGGGGGTCCCTAGAGGGAAAAGAGGGTATCTCTAGGGGAAGGGGAGAGGGGGGAGATCATTTCCAGGGTACATGAAGGGGTCCCTGCTTGTATGTTGAAAAGATCCGTGGCTTCGTTAGAGTTCCTGGGGAAACGTTCATTTCTTCATCTCTCTTGCAGTCCTTGATTTATAGCCATTCATTTAGTGACTGTTGAAAGTTACGATAGGGTAATAGGTGTCCCTGGGGATTTTGCTCCGCCAGTCGTTGCCAACTGTAGGGGGCGCTGCTCATCTCCGTTTCAAGGCCACGGAGCTAGCGCTATCAGAAGATATTTCCGTGGTCACATGCCCAGCATGACGTCACCAAGTGCTGTGTGATCTTCCCATAGGAATGGTACCTATTGATCTACTCGCATGTGCATGCTTTCGAACTGCTAGGTTGGCAGGAGCTGAGGCCAGGATGGGAACTCACCCCTTCGTGCGGTGCTTGGGTCTCCAACCTGGGCTGCCGGCTTTCCAGCTGACAAGCTCAGCATCTTTAACCACTCAGCCATCGTGCCCCGCCCTCCCAAAAAAGGTCTTCTACCTTGCCCCAAATTTACTAGTAGATTAAAAGGTAAAGAAAAAGATTTCCCTGTCAGTCGTATCCAACTCTAGGGGGCGCTGCTCATCTCCGTTTCAAGGCCATTGAGCCAGGGCTGTCGGAAGACAAAGCTTTAACCCACCCCACTCTCTCTCTTCTCTCCCTTTCTTCTCTCGCTCTCATCGCACTTTCTCTTCTTTCTCTCTTTCTTCTCTTTCTCCTCTCTTCGTCTTTCTGTCTCTCTCTCTTTGTCTCTCTCTTCTCTCTTCTCTCTTCTCTCTTCTTTCTCTCTCTTTCTTCTCTTTCTCCTCTCTTCGTCTTTCTTTCTCATCCCTCTCTTTGCCTCTCCTCTCTCTCTCTTTCTGCCTCTGTATCTCTTTCTCTTTCTTTCTCTTTCTTCTCTCTTTTCTTTCTTCTCTCTTCTTCTCTCTCTCTTTTTCTTCTCTTTCTCTTCTCTTCGTCTTTTTGTCTCTCTCTCTTTGCCTCTCTCTTCTCTCTTCTTCTCTCTCTCTCTTTCTGCCTCTGTATCTTTCTCTTTCTTCTCTCCTCTTTTCTTTCTTCTCTCTTCTTCTCTTTCTCTTTCTCTCTCTCTCTCTCTTTCTCTTTTTTCTCTCCTCTTCTGTCTCTTCTCTCTCCTTTCTTCTCTCTCTTTCTTTCTCTCTCTCTCATCTCTTTCTCATCTCTCTTCTCTCTGTCTCTGTCTCTCTCTGTCTCTCATCCTTTTGCAACTGCATTGCTGTTCTGGGCAAACGTCTAGCCCAATTAATATTCATGCGTTCCAAAGCAGATGTTCCCAACATCTGTGCCATGTCAGGATGCTGTCAACACTTTGTTAGCATGAATGACATCTCCCAGCCCTCCCTTCTCCTCCAATGCAGTCATGAATTCCGTTTGCGTGTTTTATCCTACGATGTTTGGCCAAGTGCCACGTTCACTTCTTAAGTTCCTGTTTGGGATTCCCGTACCATCCCTTCCCTTTTCAGTTAGACGCTCCTGGGATTACTGTGCACCCTCGGCTCTGGAATAAAACTTGGAAGGAAGCATTCGTTTTGCTAAAACGGGTCTCCTCTGTGTCTGTTGTGTGTGATTGTGTGTGTGTTTGTTTATTTCTGAGGCTGTTTAGCTTCAGTTTGCAGGCAACAGGCAATAAACACCTGCTGTTGGCACCAGCGACATGGTTCCATTGATAGATCTTGGGGATTTTGTCTCTCTCCCAAGTTTTTTTTTTTACACAGTTGGCAGTGACAGCTGGGCCCGGCGGCTTGCCAAGTAACACCAGTGGGGTTTGGCATGCACTCCCACCAGCTCAGCAAAAAACAAAACAAAACAAAAAAACCCTGGGATAAATATTTTGAAGCGAAACCTCCCTCTGAAAAATCTGCTTGGCCAGAAGTCTCTTGTGTTTTTAATTGGCTTTCAGGGTTTCCCTTTGATTTATTAAAGCTTCCCGCCTGTAACTGGGTGGTTTTTTTTTTTTAAAAAAAATCAAACTTCGTTCCTTGAAAACGGATGAACTTCAACTCCCAGAATTCCCCAGCCAGCCTTGCTAGCTAGGGGATTCTGGGAGTTGAAGTCCACACATTGTAAAGTGGTCATTGTTGGGAAAAAAATGTTTTGCTTTCATGTATTATATTCTTGCATTAAAGAACATTTTCTCTCATTTCAGTAATCCATCATATTGTTAATTCCGCCTCCTCCTCCTCCTCCTGTCTGCAAACCCCACTTTCTCTTAGCACTGATATTGTTACCTAGTTGGGTAATGAAACGTCTACAAGAAAACAACCAAGTTTGTTAGGGAATGGCTATTGTCTAACTGGTTGGGTTGGCAATATATATAAACCATCAATTCATGTTTGCAGTCAAAATGTAATGTATAGTTTTAAGACTGTAATGCTGTATTGCATTATACTGTATTCTGATTGGCTAAGCTCTGTAGCCAATGTACTTAAGAGGAAGCTTGAATCGTGGCTTATTGTTCTTATTATTATTGCTACCTCTGTTCCTCTCTGCCTGTTCTCTCTGCATGATCACTGCTTGATCATTGCTACTTGTTGTTTTATACTGTTTTACTAATTGTTTTACTGCTGTACTTGTTCCTGTTTGCAACTCCAAAAAGAACTGTTTTATTGCATATGACTACAACAACGGGTAAGAAGACTTTGTTCTTGGAATATCCCTGGATTGACAATTTAACTATCTTTATTTGTGTATGAACTGGATTGTTTATTGGACTTTGCTTTACTTTTTCCTAAAAGTAAAAGAATATCACAACTCAGGGTGTCTATATTGACAGTGCTAATTCACAATGACTCTCAGCCGTTTTCTCATGTGCACACCCTTGCTACTCTGCGCATATTCCTTAACAAAGTTCAGAGAGCACCAAGGATGCCACAGTCCTCCTCCTCCTCTCCACAAACCCACTTCCTTCTAGCACTGATGTGGTTACCTAGTTGGGACATGAGATGTCTGCAAGAAAACTGAGGCCACTTGGAGGTTTATCTGTGCCCTGAGAGTCACCTGAATAGTGCAATTTTGGAGTGGAGCTTTCTTAGAACTGCTGAAAGGACTGGGCTACAATCAGGTGGTGAACCCTGGTTTGAAAGAGGGGTCAAAGAGGCCATCTAGGTTAATATTGAACAGCCCTTTCTTAACCGAGGAGGAGGGATACAACACCACTACCCATGTCCTGTTTACAACACAGTCCCATTCGCACTATTCAGGTGACCTTGAGGGCACAGATTAACCTCCAAGTGGCCTCAAGGACTCTCAGAGAGAGTACTAACAACCAGAGGACTGCGAGGATTGTAAATCCATTCTCCACCATTCAGTCAGAACCTGTAGGAAGAAATATTCTTCTGGGTTCTGCTCTAAGTGGGGAAAAAAACACTGGAAACATGGAGACTGCTTGGGAAGACAGTTTAATGGTGGACAGGATCACGTGGTTTGAGTTCCTGAACAGAAAAAGGGGCGAGAAGCAAGTGAGTCCCCGGGTTTTATGCCCTCTCTGGCTGGCTGGGCCCCCGAAAGAGTATCCTGATTGGTTGTCAGACTCCCAAGGGGTGGGGGTCTTAGCTAGCCTTGCTGGCATCCCAGGTGCCATGTGGTGAGTTTCTGTTGCTAGATGGGTCCCATTGTGTTGCAGATGATGGTCCATTGACAAAGATTGAGTTTCTGCCTCTGGCTTATTAACAAAAGGGTGGGGGCAGGAAGATGGGAGCTGCTTCGTCCTTAAAACATGCTTCTCCATTTCTCATCCAGGGAAACATAATATTCTGCCTTTTTAATATTTCCCAAAATATTTCATTCTTCTAGGAAAGGGGAGGGGGCGTGCTAACTTCCTACAAACCGAAAAAGCTTCTTGGATGAGAAGCGAAACGCCTTCAAGGAAAACAAAGGAAATCCCAGTTCCCTCTTGAAAAAAGGCACAGCCCTGACGTTCTTGGTGACACGGAAACTATCTGACTGCTTGTGAACAAACCATTAATGTGAACAAGCTCTTCCTTGCCAAATGGGAAGAAATAGGGAGTTAGAACAAAGTAGCAGAGATGGGTGCTGGAAAATGGTTGCTGTGTCACTGGAAAAAATTCATTGAAAAAATTTTTTTTGGAAAAAGCGCAGAGAAGAGTAACTAAGATGATTAAAGGCCTGGAGACAAAAAACATACGAAGAACGGTTGCAGGATTTGGGTATGGAGAAAAGCGGAACGAGGGGGGACATGAGAGCAGTATTCCAATATTTGAGGGGCTGCCCCAAAGAAGAGGGGGTCAATTTATTCTCCAAAGCCCCTTTGAAGGTAGGACAAGAAGCAATGGGTGGAAAGTAATCAAGGAGAGAAGCAACCTGGAATTAAAGAGAAACTTCTAACAGTGAGAATGATTAACCAATGGAACAGCTTGCCACCAGAAGTTGTGGGTGCTCCATCACCGGAGGTTTTTAAGACAAGACTAGATAGCTAGCTATCTGAAATGGTATAGGGGTCTCCTGCTTGAGCAGAGGGTTGGACTAGAAGACCTCCAAGGTCCCTTCCAGCTCTATTCTGATTGATTGATTGATTGCTCTTCTACTAGGAGCTAAACCTACCAGTGGAATTCTGGGAGTTGAAGTCCACCCAACTTAACCCCTGCCAGGTTTGAAAAACTCTGGAGTAGATCATATTTAATAAATCTTTAATGGGAAAATTAATTCTAGGGGACCAAATCCAAGAGCGAGAGGGAACATACATACATATTTATTTATTTATTAGGAAAACATTCTGAAGTTATTTTCCCTGCCGTTACGATGCACACCCTGCCTCCTAACTTCAAATCCCTCCCTCTTTGAAAATGCAATGTGGCAACCATGCTGATTAAAACCAATTTGCATTTGTGGGTGGGCCTTGTCGAAATTTAAATTAGATTAAATTGCGTTCAATAAAAGCAACGGAATGCAATGAGTATTGTTCTCCCTCTAGTTTATTAATTCCACTCCCCCCTCTCTGTTAAAATTGCAAATTGGTGGCGATTTTCTGCCAGGCCCTGCCAGGACGTGCACACACACACACACGTGTAAATTGAGGATGCACGCCCCTATAATAGGCAAAGGGTTGCTGGAAGAAATATCCATCTGGTTCAGTTTCGAGCCTGGAGGAAGACACTGGAAATTATAGTAGAACAGAATTGACTAGAATAACAGAGTTGGAAGGGATTGTAGGAAGTTAGCACTCACCCCTTTCCTAGAGGAATGAAATATTTTGGGAAATATTAAAAAGGCAGAATATTATGTTTCCCTGGATGAGAAATGGAGAAGCATGTTTTAAGGACGAAGCAGCTCCCATCTTCCTGCCCCCACCCTTTGTCAATGGACTAGAGGCAGAAACTCAATCTTTGTCAATGGACCATCATCTGCAACACAATAGGACCCAGCTAGCAACAGAAACTCCCCACATGGCACCTGGGAAGATTACATCAGCCAGCAAGGCTAGCTAAGACCCCCCGCCCCCTGGGAGTCTGACAACCAATCAGGATACTCTTTCTGGGCCCCAGGAAGTTCAAAGCCAGAGAGGGCATAAAACCCGGGGACTCACTGCGTCTCGGCTCTTTTCTGTTCAGGAACTCAAATCATGTGATCCTGTCCACCATTAAACCATCTTTCCAAGCAGTCTCCATGTTTCCAGTGTCTTTTTCCGCACTGGGAGCTGAACCCAGAAGGATATTTCTTCCTACAGGCTCTTGGAGGTCTTCTAGTCCAACCCCCTGCTTAGGCAGGAAACCCTACACCACTTCAGACCAATGGTTGTCCAACATCTTCTTAAAAACTTGCAGTGTTGGAGCATTTGCAACTTCTGGAGGCAAGTTGTTCCACTGGATTGGAAAGATGGTTTTAATGATGAACAGAACCACCAGCATCCGTGGTTCTGGGTAACCGACCACATGGAGTTGAGAATGGGGGGTATTTATACCTTCTCTGGGCTTTGCACTCGAGCTTCCTGTTCCTGTGCAAGAACATGCATTCTATTGCCTGTTGTCAGATTCCCACGGGGCCATATGGGGTCATGTTTGTCGGAGATAAGTTTGGTTGAAGTTTGCTGGAGGGTGGTGGGGGATGATGCAATGCCCTTAGGAGATTGTGCCATGTAGTGAGCTCTGCTGCTGGTAGGTTAATCCTATTATGTCCTGGAGGGCCATGTCTTAATCCCATCACCCTGGAGGGGAAGGCTTTTTGATTTATAGATAGGCTGGCCCAGTCCTGCTGGGGCTGTTTAGAAAGGTGTGGGGATGCGTTCCAAGAGCATGTTTCTCCTTTAGGGAAATATAATATTCTTTTTTAATATTTCCCAAAATATTTCATTCTTCTAGGAGAGGGATGGGGGCTAACTTTGTACAGGGTGGCCACAGTTTGGCTTGAAAAAAAGAAAAGAAAAGAAAAATCAGCTTATCCAGTTGGTTAGTTCCGTGTTGTTCTGATTTCCAGCAGTTTTTGGATCAGGGCTGAATTAATTCAAGCTGGATGTGGGTGGGGTGGCCATATTATTATTTATTCTTTCCTCACTTTTCCTAACTTATAGCTCAACAGCTGGGATATTGAAAAAGCTGGACCTGAAATGAGAGGGCGAAATGGGGAAAAAAATCTGTCTTGACAAGAACTCAAGAGAGATTGTATAAAAATGCCATTCCCTGACCTGGATTGCGTGTTGCAGGATTTTCCTGCTGGGGTTAGCTGGACTGACCCACCGCGAAGTCCAGGCATTTGCATCCTGCAGTTTATTAGCACACTGGGGTGAAGAAAACCACTGGTCTACTCTGTGGGGTTCCTGGTAATCTCGGAGCTTGGTTTGTTTTCTTGCAGACGTTTCACGACCCAACTAAGTAACGTCATCAGTGCTAGAAGGAAGTGGGGAATGTGAGGAGGAGGAGGAGGAGGAGGAGGAGGAGGAGGAGGAGGAGGAGGGGGGGGGGGGGGGGGGGGGGGGGAGGAGGAGGAGGAGGAGGAGGAGGAGGGAGAAGGACTGTGGGGTCCTTGATTCGCTCTGAGCCTGGTTGTTTTCTTGCAGACATTTCATGACCCAACTAGGTAACGTCATCAGTGCTAGTGGGAGTGTTCTTAGCAGTTCCTTGACTAGACTGTTGTTTACAGTTTGGTTGTTTATCAGAGTTAGTAGTTCCTCAATTGAGGTGTTGTTCACTGCCAGACAAACAGTAAATAGTAGCCTTCCAGATGTTTTGGAATACAATTCCCATCAATCCTTCACACTGTTGGGATAGGAGATTGCCCAGAATCCAATCCCACCAGGAGGTGACTGCTATTTAGCATCCTTTCCTCCTCCTCCTCTCTTCCATCCTTCTCCTTTTCTTTCTTTCTTTCTTTTTTCTTTCTCTCTCTCCTTCCTTCCTCCCTCTCCTCCTCTTCTCCCTTCCATCCTTCTCCCTTCCTTCCTTCCTCTTTTTCTTT
>WNWU01018781.1:0-31886 GCA_012654045.1 Ptyas mucosa | reverse complement strand
AGGTTTCATGACAAGGGATCTGAGCAACTTTACAGAAAAAAAAAAAACACCACCCTCCAACGATACTTTAAATGCTTGACAGGTGATGGCAGGGCCATGGCTAACATTGACGATGTGAGAGAGCAGATTAGTTCGGCGTTTCAAAGGGCAGAGCCCAGGCTATTGTAGAAGGACTGTCCACAATCCTGTGTCTTGCCCTTAAGGCCATCGGAATTGTAACCGCTCCTGTGGATTGCTTCCGCTGTCAGGAAAACCTTGAGAGAAATGCAGAATCGTTGACTGAAGACTAGAAACAGGGATGGAAAGACGAAAAAAGAACAGGTGCCATGCATTCCTTCCTTCCTTTATTGTTCTGTTACAACTTAGATTTCCCCTCCAATCAGACATTTTTTTCTTACAGAGACCTTTCTGAAGATTGGACTCTATTATTCACCAACTTTGTACTCCCATCTCAACAATATGGGTGGTGAAATATCCAGCTTGTGTGTGTGTGTGTGTGTGTGTGTGTGTGTGTGTGTGAGAGAGAGAGAGAGAGAGAGAGAGAGAGAGAGAGAGATCATTATGTCATGAGGGATGGTGTCAGGATCAGGAGAGACGAAGGAGGTGACCTTAGAGCAGGGGTGGGGCTGCTGGGGGTTCGCAGGGGTTTGGGAGAACCTCTAGCTAAGATTCTGTGCAGTTCAGAGAACCCCCCAAATCCAACACTCCTGGCTGGCCTCTCCCACTCCGCCCCTCCCAGGAGTCCCCACGTGGCCCGTTTTGGATGCAAGTAAGTGCAGGGCACGCAAAGAGACTCAGGGAGGGCAAAAAATGGGCCTACCGGAAGTTTGAGAAGGCCAGAAACGGGCCTGTTTCGGGCCTCCAGAGGGCCTCCAGAGACTGGGGAGGCCGTTTTCGCCCTCCCAGAGGCTCGAGGAAAGCCCCCAGAGCCCGGGGAGGGCAAAAATTCACCTAGTTGGTGCAGGAGGTCAACTAGGCCACACCCACCATGGCCACGCCCACCCAGCAGCTGGGCAGAGAACCCCTTGCTAAAATTTTTGAAGTCCACCCCTGCCTTAGAGCCCTTGCACAGCAGGAAGCAACATAGGTCTTCCCTCTTTCAGAATCTCTAAAAACCCTTATCTGACCACTGTCAAGAGAATGCAGTCCCTTTGGTGAGATTCCTGTAAATAGGCATGCAGCAATGGAGACGTAACCTTGGTCAGATCATGGTGTCCTTCTGGTTCCTTCTCCCTGACATTAGGTAGCCATAAGCTGGTACCGCAGTTGGTCTTTACAAGAGCCAATAAGGCAACATCAAGTATGTAAGCCAGCAGCATGGGAATTGTGGTGCATCAGGCGGCACCGATGTCTAGTAAAGAAGGAGGTCCTACTCAGGGGTGGGTTCTAATTTTTTTTACTATTGGTTCTGTGGGCGTGGCTCATTTTGTGGGCATGGCTTGATGGTCATGTGACAATTATTTAGGATTTAGCAGAGGTACTGGTCTACCAGGCTTTTAAAAAAATTTTTAAAATTTTTAAAATTTGATTTATATGCCGCCCTTCTCCGGAGACTCAGGGCGGCTTACAATGCGCTAAGCAATAGCCTTCATACTTTTGTATATTTATACAAAGTCAGCTTATTGCCCCCCACAAACTGGGTCCTCAATTTACCTACCTTAGAAAGGATGGAAGGCTGAGTCAACCTTGAGCCTTGGTGAGATTCGAACCTGCAATAATTGCAGGCAGCTGATGTTAATAACAGGGCTTTAGACCACTGTACTATCCAAGGCTCTAACTGCTTGCAGAGCTGTACAGGGCTACCCATTTATTTTTGGAGGCACTGGTCTACCACCACACTGCCTTTTAACACTGATCAGCTGTAGGGCGGCCCTTTGAAGCCCCGCGGCAAGAGTTTAAACAGTTTTTTTCCTTCTAGCCTATCAGCTGGGACTCAGGAGGCAGCAATAGATTGGGGGTGGGGCCAAATAAAAGATAAGAATAATGCGGGGGGGCGGGGGGGCAGGGAGACAGAACCGGTTCGGTGACATCATATTGTCACCGCTACCAGCTCGGCGGAACCGGGAGGAACCGGGAGGAACTCACCACTGGTCCTACTTGTAAATCTATACTGTTTTTGATTTGCAAGGCTGATTTCCATTCAGGCAGATTTATATCTCCATTTTTTAATAAAGCATCGAGACATAAATCGGTTGGTCTGCTCAGAGGCTTGAGGCTTGTTGTCCTTACATTAGCAGAAATACGAAACATCCAGATTTTTTTTCCCTTTTCTTTTTAACTGTGGAAATGTCTGGGGGGGGGGATACCTTTGAGCAGGGTAGAGCTTTCTGATCAGGCTTCTCTTCCCTTTGCCCTTCCTTGATTGACTGTACGGTTTGGTCATAAAGTCATTCCAAGAAAAGCTGCCAAGGAGACGCAGCCTTGGCAGTGAGCTTCACCCTGCTATGACAACACAGGAACTTGTTTTGTGAAACCGGAGGAAAAGCTCCAGTGTCTGAAATACCTTGCAGGTTTTGAGAAATCAATTTGCTTATGGATGTGCTGGAAATAATTTAAAAAACAACAACAACCACCCATAAACCTTTTCCATTGGGGTTGTAAATTTTCTTTATGCCTTCACTAGCAATGACAACTTTAAGATCAGTTTAGACGAGGGAAAAAAGAGAGAGAGAGATTTGTGGATGGCTGTTTGCCATGATGTTTCATGGATCATGATGTCCAAAAGAATGAAAAATACTATAAAAATACACTTGCTAAAGGCAAGCACACAACCACTGGTTTGGTATGTTTAGACTGGGAGAAAAGGGATTTTAAGAGATCAAGTTTAAAAATGAGATTTGAAAAAAAGCCGTTGGGTCCAGGAGCATTTTGTTGACTTGATGGTATTCATTGTTTCATGCAAAGATAAGGTTGTGCCTATATGAGTTGCTTCACCCTACACAATCTTCAAAAGATTTTATATTTTCCCATCCTCCAAAAAGTAAAGTCAATGCTGGCATCAAGAAAGACTATTGAGAATGAGGGAAAACTCCCCTCACTCTGAATAGTTTCCTAATTCTAAATAGTCTTGCTCGATGCAGTTTTAAAGATATTAAATGTTAGATTAGATTAGATTAGATTAGATTGGATTGGATTGGATTGGATTGGATTGGATTGGATTGGATTGGATTGGATTGGATTGGAATGGAATGGAATGGAATGGAATGGAATGGAATGGAATAGAATAGAATAGAATAGAATAGAATAGAATAGAATAGAATAGAATTCCTTATTGGCCAAGTGTGATTGGACACACAGGGAATTTGTCTTTGGTGCATATGCTCTCAGTGTACATAAAAAAAATACATTCATCAAGAATTGTAAGGTATAACACTTAATGATAGTAATAGGGTACAAATAAGCAATTGAATCATACTAGGAAGCAATCAATATAAATTGTGAGGATACAGCAGCAAGTTACAGTCATACAGTCATAAGTGGGAGGAGATGGGTGATAGGAACTATGAGAAGATTAATAGTAATAGTAAAGCAGACTTAGTGAATAGTTTGACAGTGTTGAGGAAATTATTTGTTTAGCAGAGTGATGGCGTTCGGGGAAAAGCTGTTCTTGTGTCTAGTTGTTTTGGTGTGCAGTGCTCTATAGCGTCGTTTTGAGGGTAGGAGTTGAAACAGTTTATGTCTAGGATGCGAGGGGGGTCTGTAGATATTTTCACAGCCCTCTTTTTGACTCGTGCAGTATCCAGGTCCTCAATGGAAGGCAGGTTGGTAGTCATTGTTTTTTCTGCAGTTCTAATTATCCTCTGAAGTCTGTCTCTGTCTTGTTGGATTGCAGAACCAAACCAGACAGTTATAGAGTTATAGATCCATTTTAGCAGACATGAAGACATAGTAAGATACAATGAGCATTGTCTCACATATGTTGCAACTTTTTACTTCTTCTTCTCAAGTAGAAAAAGCAATAAGTTAATAAATAAATGCCCTACAAAGTCCTGTAGAACCCCTCACTGAATTTTGTACAGTGTATCTATTTATGAAGAAAAATCCCAAAACTCTTATTTTCCATTTCTAACGTATGGCTCATCTGATAGCTATATATTTAAATAACACCTTGAAGTGGTAGCATATTTTGTTTCATAATGATTAATAACGTAACTTAATCATAATGAGAAATCGCAACTAAGCTCACATTGCAGTTCTCTGCCTATCAACAAAAGATTGAGAAGCTAAAAAAATAAAAATCCATCAGTAAGAAATTTTATGAGACATAGAAAAAAGTATACTGCCTTCATGTTACACTATGTTTAGAAGCCATCCATATTTTCTCACAGGGATACATGTTTGAAGTTATGAAATTTCAGTTATTTACTATTGATTGTTTTGCAGAAGGAGCAACATTTTTTTTCAGCCGTCGTTTTATTTATTCAGAGGAAAAAAAGAAATAAAAAAAAAGTTTGGTTGGTTTGGGAAGTTTTCCTTTGACCGATTCTGTTAAATATAAAGGATGAGAATTAGAAAGGGATATTCAGAGACTAGGAATAGAAAAAGACTAAGCCACGAATGTAAGAAATATCTTTAAATACATTTCTGAATCTCCTCTTTCTAGGGGTGGAATTCAGCCGGTTCGGACCAGTTCAGGCGAACCGGTAGCTCTGACAATCAGCTGAGAGTGAACAGGTTCGCTCTGACAATCAGCTGGGCCTGCCCACCTTCCCCTGTGCTATACTGACCTATATTTCCTTTGTTTGAAGCCCAGCTGATAGGGACGGCAGAGCGGATTGCTACGTCTCAGGTGTTTTACTCACTGGGGCTGCAGTAGAAGGTAAGTTTTAGAGCTGTTTTCAAAGGCACTGTGCAAGCGCGCAGAGCACATATTTGGCAAGCGTACAAGTGAAGTGAGCCTGCGCATGCAGAGCGCGCGCAAAGCACGTGCTCAGCGAACCGGCTGTTACACCGGTTGAATCCCACCATTGCCTCTTTCCCCTTCTTCTCAACCTGATTTGCCATCATCCCTACTGTAAAATTCTCATTTGTTATGAGAGAGAGAGGTGGGACACACACACACACACACACACACACACACCTTTCAAATTTAGGAAGATAGAAAAACATTTACTTCCATTTTTTTTTTGGCAAAAATGTCCCATTGCGAACAATGGATGCGCTTAACAAATGTAGTGTTTGCTTAACAACCACTGCAAAAAAAGTCTATCGAATGAGGTCAGTCACACGGGTAACTGACCTATGAGAATCATGGCTTACAACAGCATGTCAAATCTCTCTCTCTCATTCTCTCTCTCTCCCTCCCTCCCTCTCCCCCTTCTCTCTCCCTCCCTCTCTTTCCTGCAGTGACGTTTGCCTCCCACTCAGAAGATTGAGAGTTCAATCCTAGTCAACAGCAGATATTTCTCTATCAGGGCACAAAGAGAAAATATCTGCTCTGAACTCTGCGTAGGACTCAGGAAGGGTATCCAGCCAGTAAATGCTCAGTTCCATTCAGTTGCCCTGACTCCACCCCGAATAAAGGGATCAAAGGGTCATAAAAAGAAAAAAAAATAAGACAGAGAGAAAGAGAAAGAAGAAGGGACAGAGGAAGTACTACAAATAAATAAAATGGAGATGTGCTTTGATCCATACAAAACACAGACTCAACCAGATTTCTTTCTTTTCACTTTTTGAACTAACAAAGACCTCAAACTCATGACCCTCAAGTACCTCCTTGGCAGCCTGGAGCACGGTCAATTATACAGCTGAACAAGTACATATTTATTTATGAAATAATTGAATAAATTGTCAAATAAAACACTTAATTCAGTGGCATGTTCCTGGAGTTGTTGATGCCTCCGAGGCTAATGGAATTTTTAAGACCATTTTATTGATTTTCATTGTCCCTCTCTCTTTTCAATGCATATTTTATCTACTTTGACTTTATTCTGATATAAAACCAGGCACTTTTCCAAATATGTTTGAAGATAGGTCTTCATTTTCTGGTGCGGAAAACAAACAAATTGGAGAAGTGCGATTTTTTTTTCTTTTAAATTTGGGCTTATGAAGATGTGCTAAAGCATGACAAATTGTCATAAAGTCTGCTTAGGCCTTCATCAACTTCTCAACATTTCCTTTGAAGGAGGAACTGGCCGAGTGGAGATAAATTAGTTCATTTTTTGGTTAGTACATTGTGTGGAGAAGTTGTGGAATCTTTAGGGTAAGGCTGCAGAGCTAATATTTATAAAGTAAATTTACACCCCCCCAAAATATGCATAATAATTCCTTTCTCATCAGTGTAACTAAATGCAATTTTATTATTTTTAAAGAAGATAAAAAAAAGTAACTCAAACTAATATAAAGCAAGAAAAAGAAAAGAGGAAAAACTTAATTTTTGCAAGAAGCACAAGTAAGAAAAAAAAGTAGAAAACGAAAGAAAGAAGATAGAAAGAAGAAGCTTCCAAACTTTACAACAGTTATAACTACAGTTATAAATTTACCTCTTACTCTATGTTTTAATACGACTCTCTTCTTTTTATAATCAATCCTATAATCATAAAAAACCGTAAAGTAAAAGTTCATTTTCCCCCTGTTTCATGCAAAAAGCCTATAAAGGTTATAAAGCCAAAAAGGCTATAAAAGCTATAAAAGACCGGAGTTGGCGCAGAGGTTAGAATGCAGTACTCCAGGCTACTTCAGCTGACGGCTAGCTGCAGTTCGGCAGTTCAAATCTCACCGGCTCAAGGTTGACTCAGCCTTCCAACTTCCAAGGTGGATAAAATGAAGACCCAGATTGTTGGGGGAAATATGCCGACTCTGTAAACTGCTTAGAGAGGGCTGTAAAAGCACTGTGAAGTGATATATAAGTCTAATACTGCTATTGCTAAAAGTGGTTTATATATTCCCATCCCTATAAACAGGAAAATGTCTTTTACCCTGCTGAGAGGCAACCGGGAAGTTAGTGAAATGCAAAATTTTGCAATATGATAATTGTCAACCCACAAAGCACCCCTAGCCTGCTCTCGAGTTGCCATAGGCAAGGGGGATGGAAAACCGATGAAACAGTATGGCAGCCAAAGACAGATGCACATTCCAGACTTATCTCTCTCAAGGTTGTCTCCCAGGGTTACCCACAGCAGCTGGAGGGGAGTGATCTCTACAACCTGTGAAATTGCTCTATTGGTGAATGTGCTTGATGACACACCCTGGGGGGAGGGGGGTAAACAGGGTCATGATTGGGGCACAAATTAAATGGGGTTAGAGTTAGCTTCACTTGGGAACATGCCGACATGAAGCTCCTAATAAATAACTGGATTTCTTTTGAAACTTGGCTCAAGACTCATGATTTAATTAGGGCATCCTTAGCAACCCTATACTATAGGGTCACCTGCTTGTCCAGGAGGTTGGACAAGAAGACCTCCAAGGTCTCTTCCAACTCTATTATTCTGTTATTTTAAAGATTAGATCAACCTGCCCCAATCTGACTACCCTCTAATTGTGTAGACTTCAACTCATAGCCAATTTAGCCCTATCAGGAGCATCATACCTGGAATATAGAATAACAGAGTTGGAAGGGACTTTGGAGGTCTTCTAGGTAGGAAACCCTACACCACTTCAGACAAATGGTTATCCAACATTTTTTTAAAAACTTCCAATGTTGGATCACTCACAACGTCTGGAGGCAAGTTGTTCCACTGATTAATTGTTCTCACTGTCAGGAAATTTCTCCTTAGTTCTAAGTTGCTTCTCTCCTTGATTAGTTTCCATCCATTGCTTCTTGTCCTGCCCTCAGGTGCTTTGGAGAATAGCTTGACTCCCTCTTCTTTGTGGCAGCCCCTGAGATATTGGAACACTGCTATCATGTCTCCCCTGGTCCTTCTTTTCATTAAACTAGACATACCCAGTTCCTGCAACCGTTCTTCATGTGTTTTAGCCTCCAGTCCCCTAATCATCTTTGTTGCTCTTCTCTGCACTCTTTCTAGAGTCTCCACAACTTTTTCACATTGTGGTGACCAAAACTGGATGCAGTAGTCCAAGTGTGGCCTTACCAAGGCATTATCAAGTGGTATTAACACTTCACATGATCTTGATTCTATCCCTCTGTTTAAGCAGCCTAGAACTGTGTTGGCTTTTTTGACAGCTGCTGCACACGGCTGGCTCATCATTTAAATGATTGTCCACTAGGACTCCAAGGTCCCTCTCACAGTTACTACTATTGAGCAAGGTACCACATTATACTGTACCTGTGCATTTTGTTTTTGTTGCCTAAATGTAGAACCTTACTTTCTACATATATTGGACATAATATCTGGAATATGTCATCAGAGGCATAATATCTGGAAGGCATTCAGATATCTGGCCACATGATGGGGAAAAAGTCTCTTAGCAGAATCGCTCTTAAACTGAGTCTAGAAAATTAAGATAAATGTATCAGATATTCTTTCAATGACATCCACGGCAGGGTTAAAGGGGTATCTGTGCAAGTGAGGAAAATATGCCTTATTTTTCTCAGGATTCTTAAGACGTGTGTACGATGAAGCAATGTTATGGTAGAATTTTCTTTGTGATGCCTTTGTGATTAGCTGGAGAACCCTGTGCGCTTCCTATATTCTCTGCAAATTGACTAATTTAAATATTCCTGGCTGTTTTTGTCGAGGTGACTTAGTAGCAATTACCCACAATAGTGTAATACATTCTTTTCCTGGTAAATCACTGGTAATATTTATCTTCCTTTTCCCGAAATAAATACACTCTAGGGAGGCTTGATGTCTTTAATTTGTTTGGGAGAAGAAGAACAAATAACTACTGCATCTATTTTAGGGCCAGGCATGACCCACATTGAAGTCCCAGCTCACCAGTTGAAGATCATTGGTTTAATCCATAGTATCTACCCCTTCCTGCTCTGAGGTGCTCAGGGACTCAGGTAGTTAGCTATGATGTTTCCATTAGACTCACAAGTTTGTCATCTTGGTTACTTTCTTGATTTAAGCACAGACGTTTAACTTCTGTCAAACTTTCCCATAGGGACTTTGTTATGCAAGCTTTCAAGCATCTTGAGCCATGGTGGCGCAGTGGTTAGAGTGCAGTACTGCAGGCTACTTCTGCTGACTGCCGGCCGCCTGCAATTTGGCAGTTCAAATCTCACCAGGCTCAAGGTTGACTCAGCCTTCCATCTGTCCCAGGTGGGTAAAATGGTGACCCAGATTGTTGGGGGCCATAGGTTGACTCTGTAAACTGCTTAGAGAGGGCTGTAAAGTATTGTGAAGCAGTATATAAGTAAGTGCTATTCAGTGGTGAAATCCAATTTTTTTTACTACTGGTTCTGTGGGCGTGGTTTGGTGGGCATGGTGTGGTTTGGTGGGCGTAGCAGGGGAAGGATACTGCAAAATCTCCATTCCCACTCCACTCCAGGGGAAGGATACTGCAAAATCTCCATTCCCACCCCACTCTGGGGCCAGCCAGTGGTGGTATTTGCTGGTTCTCTGAACTACTCAAAATTTCCACTATCGGTTCTCCAGAACTTGTCAGAACCTGCTGAATTTCACCCCTGGTGCTATTGCTATCTTGTCCCAAAGGTGCTTTTTCAAGAGGCAACTAGACTTTCTGGTTTTTCTTTGAAGATGTTTTGGTTCTCATCCAAGAAGCTTCTTTGGAAGAGAGCTGAAGAAGTTTCTTGGATGAAAAGTGAAATGTCTTCAAAGAAAAACCAGAAAGTCCAGTTGCCTTTTAAAAAGCACCTTTGGGACAACCGTGACCTGGATGGCTGAGAATCTCCATAGACATCTTGAGCATCTTCATTTCTGGTGTAAGGTACAAGTGATGGTGCCAGTATCAGAGATGGCGGTCTACCTTGATCTGAATAACATCTGCTCAGTCCTAGTTAAAGCACTGCAGCTGGGATTCTCCAGATTTCCATGGCATCATTCCTGCATTAACAAGATGGAATGTCATATTTTTAATGCAAGTTAGGCAATGCAGCCATCCTCCAGGTGAGACACAATACAAAAGAGGAACATGGTTGCATGGTTAGGAGGCTGGGTTGGAAGTTAGCAAGCCCACGTTCGAGACCCGAATGATGCCACAGGGCAAGGTTCACTCCAGCTCCGGTCAGGGAGATGAAAGGAGCCCCCTACTCCCAGGCAACAGTGATGTCACCAGCTAATCCTTTCAACCCAGAAGTGCCTTGATGCTTCTGACATGAGTGTGAAGCTAGCATGCAAAAAATGTTGTTCCAAATTTTATCTGCAAATGTATCTATGAAGTGACAATGTTTGGACTCATACATTCGCCTGATTCACACACTGCCCTAAATCCAGAGGTGGGCTTCAAAAATTTTAGCAAGAGGTTCTCTGCCCGGTTGCTGGGTGGGCGTGGCCTAGTTAGCTTCCTGCACCATGGCAGGGGTGGGTAGGTGGTTTTGCCCTCCCCGGGCTCCAGAGACTTTCCTCAAGCCTCCAGGAGGGCAAAAACAGCTTCCCCAGGCTCCGGAGGCCCTTCTGAACTTCTGGTAACTTTCTGTTTTTCACCTCCCCGAGCCTCTATGCACACCCTGAACTTACCTGCATCCAAAATGGGACATGTGGGGATTCGTGGGAGGGGCAGGATAGGTGGAGCCAGCCAGGAGTGGGATTTGGGGTTCTCCAGACTGCACAGAATCTTAGCTAGAGGTTCTCCCAAACCCCTGCGAACCCCCAGCAACCCACCCCTGCCTAAACCATAAGGTTTACTTGGTTTTAATTTAGCATATTATGTGAACCCAATTCTGGTTTTGAAATCATGATCTATGGCTTTAGCTGTTGTTTTGCCTATTGGAGCCTATTGGTGCTTCTACAGTTGGCACTAAATGTAGTTGAACATGGCACTGGGTCTATCCGCCAGAAATAGCAGACAACTTGCATTTTTAGGCTATCAACTCTACTGAAGGGTAAACAATGTACCATCGACGAGCAGAAGGCACTGTTAAGATAGAATCATTATGCAAATAGGTTATGCTATGCTTTATGTGTGAACAGCATCCCTAAAGAAACCTAACGGAATGGCTGACCTATAAAGCTGGTATATTTCATTTGTTTTCCAGTTCCTCTCAGGAATAAAACTTTTTAATTGTGAAAACTTGTAAACCACGGGAAGGGTGGAATGCTCAGTCTTAGTAATTAATGAGTCTGTCACGAACGAAAGGTAGAAGTTTTATGTTCTGTGGTTTGGTAACACGGAAAAACCAACTCCCCCAAAAAAGAGACTGAGATTGGGTTACTCCCAAAGCAATGATTTAAACTGCGTTAAACCGAGTAAGAATGAGTGTTGCGGCGTAAGAAGATTTGGCCACGAGAGATGTAATGGATCAGATTGAAGACCCTCTCGTACAGCGATAGGGTCTCACAGCAGCCAAACACGTTCATGAAGCTAACCACTTTTCCTTTGTTGTTTTCTAGAGGCACTAACAGAAGTAATTCACCTACTTACTTTAAATAGAAATTCCACATCAGTGCATAGAAGCCTCTCCAATGGTGAAGCTAAAACATCTCCAGCGTCACCAGGTGGTTCTGATAGATGAGATTCGGACTTCCAAGTCAGCAACTAATAGGACTTGCTTGGAGAAGAAATTCCCAAGTCATGGATGAGTTATGTCAGAATCCTACATCTTCTTTCAGTCTATCGCAAGGGTGAAATGCTCCCGGTTCAGACCGGATCGCCCGATCTGGTAGCGATGGAGGCGGGTGGTTCGGAGAACCGGTAGCAAAAATCCCTGCCTCCCCCCCCATGCCCAGCTGAGCCACACAATCATCAGAGGCTTTTTTTTTTTTTTTACTTTTAAAAGCATTTTTTCTACAACCTCTTCGGGAGGAAAAAATGCTTTTAAAAGTAAAAAAAAAAGCCTCTGATGATCGGGCGGCTCAGCTGGGATCGTCAGAGGCATTTAAAAGAAAAAAAAGCCTCTGCCAATCAGGCAACTCAGCTGGGATCGTCAGAGGCATTTAAAAGAAAAAAAAGCCTCTGCCGATCAGGCAATTCAGCTGGGATCGTCAGAGGCATTTAAAAGAAAAAAAAGCCTCTGCCGATCAGGCAACTCAGCTGGGATGTCAGAGGCATTTAAAGGGAAAAAAGCCTCTGCCTATCAGGCAACTCAGCTGGGATCGTCAGAGCCTTTTGAAAGCATTTTTTACAACCTCTTCGCTGAAGGAGGAAGTCACACGTTAGAGTGGATAGTACGTGCATCCGTGAGGTGCATGAAGCGCATACCTCGGTGAGTAAAAGGTTCATCACCACTGCTCTATACTATCCCCCTTCCCAACTTCCCATCATAGGGCTTGTGGCAGGTCTGAAACCTGAAGGCCCAAAGGTAGAGAGATGGCTTCCAGATCTGACAGATAGTGTAACTCTTGTTTCGCGGCGAATGGATTGTGGTGAGTTGTCCTGGACGCCCCCGTTCTATGCTATCTTCCAACTTAGTTGGATGCAACACACTACATTTTTAAGGATTCATGATAGTGGAATTAGGTTATCATTCCCTAGATGAGAAAAACAGGACAGAGTTGGGGGAAGAATTATGCCTTTTACTCTGATCCACTCTCCTGGATTTGAATAATTTAAAAGCTGCTCACATTAAGTAATGTATATTCCTTAGGAACAGTCCACCAATACTTGGACTGTTATATTGGTACTTGAATCTGCTTAAAATTCACCTCTGGCATCTCATTATTAGAGCTTGCATTTCCACCTATGATTTCTAAGTCCGAATCAATAGCTTTGCATTATGATTCATACGTACTCACACGGAGAGTTAAACGAAGCATGAATTTTTAGGAATTTCCTACCTGATCTATTGCTACAGTATTCTGAATTATAGAATTCTCCGGGGGTGCTTCTGGAAGCCAAGTTTGAAACAGCAAATTGCTGTCCAAACCAGCAGCTGCCTGAGAAGTAGAGAAAAATCCCTCAAGCTTTTTTGGAGATTAGAAGACACACACCGATGTGGAGGTTTCTTTCTTTTTTTTTTTTTTGCAATTAAGATGCTCACGTCTGTCAGTTGCATTGTCCCTTTTGAATTAGAAGAGGTGGAGAACGAGGACTACAAATTCTTCTGCCAGTCTGGTCCATCTCACACACATTGGGTGATGGTCCTAATTTTTTGTTTTTAGATGAAAGAGGGACTTGGAGTATTCTATCCATCAATAATAGTCCTTCTTTTCATTAAACTAGACATACCCAGTTCCTGCAACCGCTTTTCATATGGTTTAGCCTCCAGTCCCCTAATCATCTTTGTTGCTCTTTTCTACATTCTTTCTAGAGTCTCAACATCCTTTTTGAGACTGGAGGCTAAAACATATGAAGAACGGTTGCAGGAACTGGATATGTCTAATTTAATGAAAAGAAGGATGAGGGGAGACATGATAACAGTCTTCCAATATCTCAGGGGCTGCCACAAAGAAGAGGGAGTCAAGCTATTCTCCAAAGCACCTGAGGGCAGGACAAGAAGCAACAGGTGGAAACAAATCAAGGAGAGAAGCAACTTAGAACCAAGGAGGAATTTCCTGATGTAAGAACAATTAACCAGTGGAACAACTTGCCTCCAGAAGTTGTGAATGCTCCAACACTGGAAGTTTTGAAGAAGATGTTGGATAACCATTTGTCGGAAATGGTATAGGATTTCCTGCCTGAGCAGGGAGTTGGACTAGAAGACCTCCAAGGTCCCTTCCAACTCTGTTATTCTAATAAATAACACTGCCAAGATCGGATGGAGAAATCAACTCTCCCTTGAAATTGGAGCTGATATTATGAAATCGTATCGGGCTTAAAGAGCAGCAGTAGAGATGGGAAGCTCAATTTGATGTCCTTCCATGCTTAACAGACTCAAGGCTTTTAAGAACACTTCAAAAAGAACCAGAAATGGTAGGTTGCAAAGTACCAAAACCCTACAGCAAAGTAAAGCCTTCTTCTCCGTTTGTGTGAACTGAATTTTCCTGGGATTCCTAGGTGGTCCCCTTCTACCTTTTTCACAGTTTACTGCGGTTGAAGAGTACACCGCTGTTCTTACACTACCCAGATGTAAGAATAACTTGTTGAACACAATGAGGCAAATTCCCACTCGTCCTAGTTCTATGGAGTGGTGTACGAAGCCATTCATCTTCCTTCTCCATTCCTGTGGCTCCTTTTTCAGAGTTGGCCTTTTCAAGACCTCCCCCACAGTCTGAGCAATCTCAAAGGAACAGTCCTTACTAAAAAGGGCCGTTCATATTTAACTCTCCCCCCTCCTTCTAAAATCAAACAACCAAGTCTGCAGTTTTGTGTTTCTTGTCTCTTGCCATTTGATTCCTTCCTCTTGGTTGGTCTTCTCTCGATATGGTTCCACCTGATCTAATAAGTTAGGCCTTCTGGACACAATCCTCCCTAGACAATCTCATTTGGGCTTTCCTCATTGGCAAGCTACTAACCCCCCTCTCTCCTCTCTTTTCCCAAGACTGCACACTCCTTACTCCCTTGTTACTCCATGCTGCCCCATTTTTCCAGCTTCAATACAGAAGGGAATCCCTACATCACAGAAAATGGAGCTTGCCCGTCTTCCTTTCTGTTTAGTCGGAAGTCACCTTCTCGTCTACTGCAGAGAAAGAGCTCCCAGCCCAATCCCAATTATTGATATTATTTCTTTCTGTTGCTTGCATGCTGCTCATTCTGGTGAGCTTTGTTATGACCGAGGCTTATTGAGTCATTGCAAAATACAA
This sequence comes from Ptyas mucosa, assembly GCA_012654045.1. Lineage (NCBI taxonomy): Eukaryota > Metazoa > Chordata > Lepidosauria > Squamata > Colubridae > Ptyas > Ptyas mucosa. Next base: position 17,184 of record WNWU01018781.1, on the reverse strand, counting down.
TTAGTCCCAAACAAGCCTATTTTATTGTAACAGCTGAGAATTGCGTTCATTCCCAGCTGAGTCTCAATTAAACAAGTCCTTTGGAAGAAGTCCTTCGGGATAATCACCAACCTTTATCTTCTTTGACACCCTGCCAAAAGCCTTACTTGGCAAAGCACCATAGAGTTCAGAAACAAACAAGAGCTGCCGACTGGAAACAGAGTTAGCAACGTTGCTTTCCTGCAAAAGGTCCAAGTGCCTTTGTTTCTCTTGTAAGCCTTATAGGAGGGGCCAATCCTCCTTACTGACCTCACTCCTGAGTTGTCCCTTTTGCTTTAGCTGCTCTTGCCTTCTGGCAGCTCTGCGCATGCGTGTACTAGGAACAGGCTCCTCCTGTTCCTCTGCCTCTCTGCTGTCCAACTCTGGAGGCTCTGGAGTCCGTGCATCACTCCCAGATGGCCCTGGCCGCATCTCTACCTCCAACTCAGAGCCCTTGTCTGGGTGTTCCCCAGACTCCAGAACTGGCCCATGTTCCTCCCCAGCCTCCTCACTGTCCGATTCCGCTGCCAGCTCCGCAGGCTGCTGGCAGACCACAACAAGCTCTAGGCTGCTAACATGTATGAAATGGTCCATAAACATGTAAAAAAAGAAGAAGAAATGAACCCGAAAAGAGGTGGCCCCACTTCCAAATAACAGAACATCTTCTTTCTGTGCAGGTAGGGCTTCTAGTTTTTCTAGGAAGGGTGTAACTGATTGGATTTCTCCTGGGAGACTGTTCCAAAGCATGACAATAGCTAGTGAGAACACCTCTTCCAAGGTACTGTCAAGCAGCATCAGAGGTGGTATTCAGCCGGTTTGGTCCGGTTCTGGCAAACCGGTAGAGGCGACTGTGGATGGGGTATGATGACATAATGTTGCTCTATTTAGCCATGTTTTTGAGGCTGGGCGCATATGCGGAAGGCGTATGCATGACAAAGCGCATGTGTGGAAGGGCGGGTGCATATGTGGAAGGCCAGGCGTGTGTGAGCAAACCAGTAGGAACAATATATGAAAGTCACCCCTGAGCAGCAGGCATGTAAGGATAGTATCGGTGTGGGAGAAAGGGGGGGGGGCGGGAAATAAATCTTATTGATCTTATTGATCTGGATGGGCAGGAGATGATATTCCATAGATAACCAAATCCAGAACCGTGCACAGCCTTAGAGGTGCCAGCTACTAATTTGATTCACACTCAGAAGTCAAGTGATAACCAACGCAGCCCTTGGAGCACCCAAGTCACCATTAGAGTGATGCCCATTGGCTCAGTCCTTCATTCTGTGGGATGACAAGAAGCTTGTCTGAGCTGCCCAGCAGGAAACTCTCCAAGAGCCCTTTGAAAAGCAACAGAATTCATCAAATACCTGGGGGAGTGATATAATGGGTCCTTCAAGCCTCCTCCTCCTCCTCCTCCTCCTCCTCCTCCTCCTCCTCCTCCTCCTCCTCCTCCTCCTCCTCCCCTCCTCTTCCTCTTCTTCTTCCCCTTCCCTTTCTCTTTCTCCTCCTCCTCCCCTCTTCCTCCTCCTCCTCCCCTCTTCCTCCTCCCCTCCTCTTCCTCTTCCCCTTCCCCTTCTCTTTTTCTTTCTCCTCCTCCTCCCCTCGTCCTCCTCCTCCTCCTCCTTTTATTGATCTTTACTTTCTCTTTATCTCATCTCTGCATCTTTTCTCCTTGGGCTAGTGTTCTCTGTCTGGCATCCTCTGACACTAATCTTCTTCCATTGTTCCTCCTGTCTATTCATTCCTTTAATTTCTACCCTTTGTTCGTTTTACTCCCATCTCCAGAGGTGTTATTCTTTGTAATCCCTTTAACAACTTCTAAGTTCTAAGTTTAGTTACAGACCATTGACACCCAAACTTTAACTCTATTAATTATTCCCCAAACCCAATTGCAACTATTGGGTTACATTTATTTCCAAGAATGCTCCTGGGGTCTATAAACATTCGTAGATTCTTAGATGGATGACTATAGCCTATTGTTTTGTTTGGAAATGTGCCCAGAAAAAGACAAAGACAAAGGTAAACTGGGGTGATATAGAGCTAGAAATTGTAGAGGCAGATAGCTTCCTAGTAAAGAGATGTTTTCTGGTTAACAATGAGTCGGTCATCTGCACCTCTATAACTGTCTGGTTTGGTTCTGCAACCCAACAAGACAGACACAGACTTCAGAGGATCATTAGAACTGCAGAAAAAACAATGGCTACCAACCTGCCTTCCATTGAGGACCTGTATACTGTACGAGTCAAAAAGAGGGCTGTGAAAATATTTACAGACCCCTCGTATCCTGGATATAAACTGTTTCAACTCCTACCCTCAAAACGATGCTATAGAGCTCTGCACAACAGAACAACTAAACACAAGAACAGTTTTTTCCCAAATTTTCAAGAACGGTTGCAGGAACTGGGCATGGCTAGTCTAGTGAAGAGAAGGACCAGGGGAGACATGATAGCAGTCTTCCAATATTTGAGGGGCTGCCACAGAGAGGAAGGGGTCAAGCTATTTTCCAAGGCACCCAAAGGCCAGACAAGGAATAATGGATGGAAACTGAACAAGGAGAGATTCAACCTGGAAATAAGGAGAAATTTTCTGACAGTGAGAACAATCAACCAATGGAACAGAAGTTGCCTTCAGAAGTTGTGGGAGCTTCATCACTAGAAGGTTTCAAGAAGAGACTGGACTGCCATCTGTCAGAAATGGTGTAGGGTCTCCTGCTTGGGTGGGTGGGGGGTTTGGACTAGATTACTTACAAAGTCCCTTCCAACTCTGTTAATCTGTTAAAGTAGGTGAATGAGTAAGTAAATGAATGTTTGGATCCCATTTTCCTCCTAATACCTATTTATGTATAGTACTGTATATATGTACAGTATAAATAAAACCAAACACATCTAACACTTTACACAAATATTGAAATGTTTTTTTTTCACTGACATTAATACTCAACTAGCAAAGTAGATTTCCAGTGGTTACAATAAACCTTTATGTCACTTCTTTCTTTTCAACAAGAATAATGAGATCCGTTCCTCACATTCCCAGAATGAAACTTGCAATCTCCAAAAATGGAAACAGTCGAAAGAACCATATTTAAGCACCGATAGAATAACTACATTCATGCCTCCAGTTTTGCTCTTTGAATGAAATCCAGAATTAGTTAATTATATAGCAGCATTTAAGAAAATTTAGGAGTGATCCAAAGTAATGCAGTATTATTCCACACAACCATTATTTTTATATTTACCTCCTTTACCTTTACCTTTTTTTTTTTAATGAAAATGTCAGATCTGGAAAATGCAAAATAATAATAATAATAATAATAATAATACTTTGCAAAATAATACATTGCCGTTTGCCAAAGTGGCAGCTCAGGCCAAAAATTAAAGTGCTGGTTAACTCAAAAACCACTTCATTCTCGCTGATGCTTAGAAAGGACTCAAACAGAGAGCTTTTAAATCCATAAACAGTCCCTGCTTTGTTCTACGAAAAACTACACAATGGATTAAAATTAGTTGTTTAACAGCAGATACACTGGGTGCTTTATTGTTCATGGGGTACAATCAGAAAGATGGAGAATGCTGTCACTGCTGAACGAACAAGAAGTCCTGGTTGATTGGTGGGATTCCGATGGTTCTATCTGGATCGTGCGAACTGGTAGCGGCGACTGAGGGAGGCTCCGCCCACCCACCCGGATATAATGCACTACTGAATGTGCACACACTCACATTTGCAAGCCGGTCCAGAAGGTAAGTGAATCCCACCTCTGGATCACAGCGTTTTCTTCTTTTATTGCTGTATACCAAAATATACCAAAAGTGTATTATTATTATTATTAACAACGTGTAAAAATATACTGAAATTTATAATTTGAGAGGATTGGAGATATAATCCCGGGATTGATTAAATTTGGTTCATGAATGGTTTTTTGGGTGTTTTTAAGCAATTGGGATATTGGATTTACAGTGGAATATTGAGTAATTTTTAAAATATTAAAATACTAGTGATTTAAAGGGGAGAAATAATATACTGCATGAAGGAACGTTATTGAAGCTTATAAATACAATGTGCAGGTTAAGGTCAGAAGTTGGAAGGTTAGGATTATGTATACTTAATTGTATTATCATTGTTAAAGGTAAAGGTAAAGGTTCCCCTCGCACATATGTGCTAGTCGTTCCCGACTCTAGGGGGCGGTGCTTATCTCTGTTTCAAAGCCGAAGAGCCAGCGCTGTCTGAAGACATCTCCGTGGTCATGTGGCCAGCATGACTAAATGCCAAAGGCACATGGAACACTGTTCCCTTCCCACCAAAGGTGGTCCCTATTTTTCTACTTGCATTTTTTATGTGCTTTTGAGCTGCTAGGTTGGCAGAAGCTGGGACAAGTAACGGGAGCTCACCCCGTTACGCGGCACTGGGGATTCGAACCGCTGAACTGCCGACCTTTCGATCGACAAGCTCAGCGTCTTAGCCAATGAGCCGCTGCATCCTCCATTATCATTCTAAGCATTGCATAAAAAATATAGTGACCCAGTCAATACACTGTCTTCAAAATGTGTATGGAGGTTAAAGGAAAATTACAAATAAAACATAGACAAAAAGTATATTTTGTATAAAATATGCAACAAAATAGCAGGAAGTATCAGTCCCTCCTGAACTAAGTGGGAACTGGATACACGATTACAGGGCAGTTATGGCTGTATTGTCGGAATAGAGCCAACGGTTTGATGGCGATTATAGTTTCATTATTTTTGGCTGTTGGATAAGATGTTAGCAGTGGAATTTATACGTGGGGGATATGTGCTATCGTTCAGTTACTTCTCTTTCTTTTTTTTAATCTCTGCTTTTTTACAATTTGGTTTGATTCATGTGTGTGCTTGGATAGGCCGCCTTTTAAGCTCTGTTCGAGCTGAATATTTCATAAACATTTTGGAAAAGAAATAATATTTAGTGCCTAGCAAGTTATTGCTTTGCAGCGAGGAACAGGAAATGGAATTAAAACCGTGGCTGTGCAGAGCCGTTACTATCATGCCGAGCTATCACGCAACGATGTTGCCAATCACTGAGATCTGCAATTGGCTTTTGAGTGACATGCAAGGGGATGCACTGCAGGAAGTTGGTGAGGATTAGTCGAAAACTAAAACTCATTTCCTATACCTTTAATTAACCTTAAAATTAATGAAGAGGAACCCCCCCCCTTTCTCTTATTCCATCTTTCATTGGGAGGCGTTGAGGGACGCAACCCAAACGTTTTGAGACTGGCTACATGGGAACCTAAGGCTTCAGATGATATATATATGAGAAGTTGTGAGCTAGAAAGGTGGATCTTGAATCAGAAGTCTCATGCAGCTTGCAAAGATCAAAGAAGCAAGAACGGTACAGATTTCAGCCAGATAGCTTTAATGCTCGGCTAGGTTACATATAGACATTCATAAACTGTAAGAGGATTTTCCAACCCCCGTTAATTAGTGAGTTCATTAAGGTGGGATCTTTAAATTATTTGAAATGGCTCTTCCCAGGTTTCTGCCTACTTGGGATGAGTTGATATTTATGGGATTAACTGCCAATGGACTCAGATGATTGATTGTGGTCTATTCCCTTCCTCTTCCTCTTCCTTTCTCCTTTCTCCTTTCTCCTTTCTCCTTCCCCTTCCCCTTCCCCTTCTCCAAATCCTTCTCCTCCTGCTTCTCCTTCTCCTCCTGCTTCTGCTTTCCCTTTTCTCCTTCTTCTCCTTCTTCTCCTTCTTTTCCTTCTTCTCCTTCTCCTTCTTCTCCTTCTCCTTCCCCTCCACCTTCTGCTTTTCCTTCTTCTCCTCCTTCTCCTTCTCCTTCTCCTTCTTCTTCTCCTTCTCCTTCCCCTCCACCTTCTGCTTCTGCTTTTCCTTCTTCTCCTTCTTCTCCTTCTCCTCCTGCTTCTGCTTTTCCTTCTTCTTCTTCTCCTTCTTCTCCTTCTTCTCCTCCTTCTCCTTCTCCTTCTCCTTCTCCTTCCCCTTCCCCTTCCCCTTCCCCTTCCCCTTCCCCTTCCCCTTCCTCAGTTTCCCACAATCTTTCCCAATCTCTCACTTCATTGCAACCTATGCTAATGATTTATCTTCCCATCCAGTCATCACTTTCATAATCCCTGCGGACAAAGCTTTATACTGCACTACCATAATGATGGCTGGCTGGCACTATCCATTCCTGTTGTAGGTACGTTTAGCTTTGACCCACAGTTCCTTCCTATTTGAGTGTGTTTGGGGAATTGCAAGGGTTTTTTTTTTCAGATTTGGTTTGCCATTGCCTACTTCCTAAGACTGAGGAAGAAGGACTGTCCAAGGTCACCCAGTTAATTTTGTGCCTAAAACAGGACTAGCTTTCACAATCTCCCAGTTTTTATCCTGGTGCCTTAATCATTACATCAAACTGGTTCTCCCTGCATGATGTAGCATAAGTAATAAATTGACTTGGGTATTTACTCCCACTGGATTCAGTGGGTCTGAGTTCTGAATGGGCCACGTACTAAATCAGAGTGCAAGAAAGCAATCCAGTCTTTTAATAACATCTCTAAAATCTCCAAATTATTGTCTTTCATATCTGGGAACTTCTGGTTGGGAGTACATTAAGACATTTTTTTTCCCCATTTCCCATAAAACTTTTATATAAAGATTATTTTCCCTCTTAGCGCCAGAGTCATGAAAACCATAATTAAATCAACCAGTGAAAAATGTTCCCTTTTAGATAACACATATTAATACATTAAAGATGAATGTTCAGCTGGGGATGTTTTTTTATTGTGTCTGCTGCCTCTAAGATGTTTTCTGTTTCAGAACAAACATCTGAAAACAAAATTTATGTAAATCAAATAAAGAGGTAATAGCCAAGTTCAGCAGAGAGAAATAAAGGATCCACATAGCTGAGATCCACATAGTTTAAAATCTTCACATGTAAAGTCACTGTTCTTCAAAGGATTTGGATGGAAAAACTGAACAGAAACCAGTTCTCTAATTCCTTAAAAGTTTCTTTCTTTGGCAGATTGCTTTTTTCTGTTTCATTTTCTGGAGGTTTTAGAAATTATTTAAGCTCTTTCGATGGCATTTTTCAGCGGTGTCACAAAGGAAGTCACTGGGATTGTTTAAAATCGATAGTTTGAAGGCATCTCCAGTAACATTTTTGCAAGCTGTCTGGCTGCCCATTTTTCCCACCTGGAAGAATATTCTAACTTTCCATGGAATAGTATTGTCCACATAATTGTGGACGGAGATTTCACTGTAATTTGTCTCTTTTTTTCTACAGCATTTGTGGGCAACGATAAAGAAACGCAAGACGGAGAAATAGGTTCACACATAATCATGTTAAGCATGGCCAAGAAATTCTAAGAATCACATTCTGAAGCAAGCCAGCTCACCCATCCTTCCTAAATCAAATTAGATGATGATTAGAAACTCAACATTAGGAAAACTAAGATCATGGCATCTGGCCCTCTCAATTCCTGGCGAATAGATGGGTAAGGAATGGAGGTAATGACAGATTTTATTTTCCTGGGCTCCAAAATCACCATACATGGAGACTGTAGCCAAGAAATTAAAAGACGCTTGCTCCTGGGGAGGAAAGCTATGGCAAAGTTAGACAGCATTCTAAAAAGCAGAGACATCACCCTGCCAACAAAAGTGCGTATAGTCAAGGCGATGGTTTTCCCAGTTGCAATGTATGGCTGTGAAAGTTGGACCATAAGAAAGGCTGAGCGTCAAAGAATTGAGGCCTTTGAACTCTGGTGCTGGAGAAGACTCCTGCGAGTCCCTTGGACTGCAAGGCCATCCAACCGGTCAGTCGTAGAGGAGATCGACCTTGACTGCTCTTTAGAAGGCCAGATCCTGAAGATGAAACTCAAATACTTTGGCCACCTAATGAGAAGGAAGGACTCACTGGAGAAGAACCTAATGCTGGGAAAGACTGAGGGCAAAAGAAGAACGGGACAGGAGAGAATGAGGTGACTGGATGAAGCAGTTGGCATGAGCTTAAATGATCTCTGGGGGATGGTAGAGAACAGGAAGGCCTGGAGGAACGTTGTCCATGGGAATGCGATGGGTCGGACATGACTTCGCAACTAACAACAACAAGAAGAAGAACATCTTCCTTTCCCATTATGGACAGCTGCCATTTCAACCTTATTTGTGTTTTCCTGACAACCTTTAGCAAAACAAAACATATGAGAAACATCTGGACAGTTAGCTCTTTCTGAACATATAGATGCACAGCTGTGCCTGATGCTTCTATCTGAGAGATGGAAGAATCTATGTAGCTATGTAATTTATGATACAGATGTGGGTGAAATGTTTTGATTATTCTAAGCCAGCAAACCAAAATGTTCCTGACCAAACAGAGTAGCTTGAAAATGGAATGGAACCGGGTCAAACCTGACATGTGTCAGGGTTCCGATGGGTGCCCTAATTAAATCATGAGCCTCAAGCCAAGTTTCAAAAGAAATCCAGTTATTTATTAGGAGCTTCGTGTCAGCACATTCCAAGTGAAGCCAACTCTGACCCTACATAATTTACGGTCCAATCATGACCCTGTTTCCCCCCCCTCCTCCCAGGTGTATCATTAATCACATTAGCCAATGGAGCAATTTCGTGGGTTGTAGAGATCACTCCCCTCTGGCCACTGTGGGTAACCCTGGGAGACAACCTTAAGAGAGATAAGTCTGAAATGTGCATCTGTCTTTGACTGCCATGCTGCTTCGTCGGTTTCCCATCCCCCTTGCCTATGGCAACTCGAAAACAGTCCAGGGATGCTTTGCGAGTTGACAGCATGACTTGAATTTCATTGAATTCAAGTTCCAAAATTTCCAAAATTCTCATCTGATGGAACTTGAATTTCATTCAAGTTCCATCAGATGAGAATTTTGGAAAGTTCTGGGTCTTGTGCCTTGTATTTAGGGAGAGAAATTGGTTCTTCCCTTTAAGTTTGCCGCTTACTCTTCCTGCAAATCCTTTGTTAGCATCCAAGCCTTTGTTTCAAGTTGATTGCTCATCAGTGTGTTATATCTGGGAAAACATAACTACAAGGCAGAAACATTGCATTGAGTTTTCTCACGAGAGCTTTATCTTAACAGCATTACAAATTATGACATTCATCCTATTTAACCTCATCAAATGAACCAAGGGAAAATGTTAATGACCTTATTTACTCGTTGTAAACGCTTTAACTAAGCAAATTGTATTAACGGTGGCATTGTCTTCATAAATTTTTTATTCCTAAAAAAAACAAACAAAAAACCCCCAATAATTAACATATGGAAGTAATGGAACAGGACTGATATAATCCAGCTGGTAACCCACCAGCATTTAGATATTGAGAATTCGGATGGCAGCTCAACACAATGCTTGAATGATCTGGGACTCACGACTATTGCAACCATTTCATGAGGAGGATCATTTCACTACAACATCCAGAATCCACAGCCAGTGTTGCCAGGGATGAAAGAGCAGATTTTGGAAGTTCACCAGTTGTCCATTGCTGAGGCATAGCTTACGGTAATATCATTTGAATTCAATTGTATTTAATCGCATTGATGTTATTGATTTAGACGACAGGTTTTTGCAACCATTCGCAATTATGAAGGTGATGAAAGAGTAACGTTGCAACCAGTCCTTGCGTTTGCAAGCATTGCTGGTCTGTAAAGCAGAGGAAAGCTGAAGTAAATAAGATCATAAGCAGGGGTGAAATGCTACCGGTTCGGGGTGATTCACCCGAACTGGTAGTGAAAATGCTACTGGTTCGCCCGAACTAGTAGTAAAAAAATGCTTTAAAAAGTAAAAAAAAACACAAGTTCCGACGATTGCGTGGCACAGCTGATCGTCTGAACTTTTTTTAAAGCATTTTTGTCCTACGGGTTCAAATAGGTAGTTAAAAAATGCTTTAAAAAAGTTTTTAAAAAAGGTTCTGACAATCAGCTGTGACAATCAGCTGTGCAGCACTGGTACTTACTTACAGAGCCTGTAGTACAGTGGTTTAAAGCACCCTGTTATTAACATCTATTAACATCTGCTGCTTGCAATTACTGCAAGTTCGAATCCCACCAGGCTCAAGGTTGACTCAGCCTTCCATCCTTTCTAAGGTGGGTAAAATGAGGACCCAGATTGTGGGGGCAATAAGCTGACTTTGTATAAATATACAAAAGTATGAAGGCTATTGCTTAACGCACTGTAAGCCGCCCTGAGTCTCCGGAGAAGGGCGGCATATAAATCAAATAAAAATAAAAATAAAATAAATTTTTAACTTTTTTTTTTTTTTACTTTTTAAAGCATTTTTTTTTTTACTACCTATTGCCCGAACCAGTATTTCTGCGTAAAGGGTGATAGTTTGTTTCTGAGCTCTCTGTGATTCTGTGAGGTTCCTGCAGGGGCCATTTTGTGTGAAGTCCAGCTGCTTTTGCATTGTGTGGGAGTCAGTTGTGTGGCTTTTGTGTTATTTTTGTGTAAAGTGTGATAGTTGGTTTTTCCCGATTACATGACCACCAAGCCATGCCCACCCAGTCACATGACCACCAAGCCAGGACCACCCAGTCACATGACCACCAAGCCACGACCACCAAACCATGCCCACAGAACTGGTAGAGAAAATTTTTGAATTCCACCACTGATCTTAAGCACTGTCACTTAGAGACTGCTTTGCTTAACGATCAAATTGCTGTTCCTAACTGCAGTCGTTAAATAAGGATGACTTGTCGGTATACACAACACCCATAGTTAATGTGATCAGACTCGTCTGTATAAATTGTGTTTCAGGAGCAAAAATAACCACAGTCATGAAAACTTCATAGTAGAAAGAGATGATGTGCTGACTTACACCAGGGCTTCCTGAATACATTAAAAGACCTCAAATTTAAGGTGTCACCTAAGTGGGCCATAAAGTGGAAAGACTGAGCGCATTGTTCAAAACAAAACAAAGACCATTTTAATCACGGCCTTGTGTGTTTTCGGTAGGTCCGAATATAATACAAAGCAAGGTAAAATTGCAGTCCTGAATACCTCGAAATAGAAACACAGAAAGAAAATTCCGACCACATTGAGTGGGGTTTACTTCTCTATAATGGCTTCTTCTGGAGCCATTAGTGGAAGGTGATAAATGAGAAATTATAATGAACAGAAATATTCCGAAGCTAAGCTATTTGTCCTCTTTTATAGCATTTCTTTTAGCATTTTCGCTCTAAATTGTGCCACGTTTAAACCATCATCCTTCTTCCACCATATTACTTCCTTTTAAATGGCCTTATATTTCATCTAGAAATAGTTCCACCTTTTAAACTATATTTTACTTATTGCAGTTTTATAGCCTTTTTTTTAAAAAAAAATGTGGAGCTCTAGCACTCAAAATACAGCATTCTTTACACATCCTCCCCCTCAATTTTTTTTAAATAAAAAAAAATAAACAAATTAAGGCAGGGGATTGTCCCAGATAGATAGATAGATAGATAGATAGATAGATAGATGATAGATAGATAGATAGATAGATAGATAGATAGATAGATAGATAGATAGATTCTTTTGAACGAATTGATTCATATTTTTGTCCTCCATTAATATTGTGTAAGCAAAGATGTTGGGCTATTTGTATGCAAAAGCAGAAAGATTTGCATAGACATTCACTAGATTATTTCAATTTTACACAATGCAAACAGAATGATGCCCAAAGCGAGCAATGTTCCCCTCTTAATGCTTTCATTTAGAAAAAGAACACACACGCATAGAATTCCTCTGTATACAAATATCATTGCAAATAGTTTCACAAATCAACTCTGTTCGGATTATACGATCCTAAATGGCCTTTGCCTCGCTCACCACTTGTCTTATTCATAGGTGTTTTTCTCCAGGTGTTTGCAGAAACGATGGCCTTCCGTATGCTGTTTTACGTGGTAGATTTCAAAAAGAACCTCCAGATTTTTGTTAGGCAGGATGGAAGTTGGGTAGAGATTGTTGGGAAAGTGTGAAACTAACATTCAACAGACAGAGCCTGTAGTACAGTGGTTTAAAACACCCTGTTATTAACATCTATTAACATCTGCTGCTTGCAATTACTGCAAGTTCGAATCCCACCAGGCTCAAGGTTGACTCAGCCTTCCATCCTTTCTAAGGTGGGTAAAATGAGGACCCAGATTGTGGGGGCAATAAGCTGACTTTGTATAAAAAAGAACACCGCTTAGTGGGGGCCGAAAGCCCTACTAAACAGGTATATACAAAAGTATGAAGGCTATTGCTTAACGCACTGTAAGCCGCCCTGAGTCTCCGGAGAAGGGCGGCATATAAATCAAATAAAAATAAAATAAATAAAATAAAATAATAAATATAATTGTAAGATTTATTTTATTGGGTTTTTATTACATCTCAGAGCAGTGGACAACTTTCTTCAGATTCCCCTCTCCCTCTTTTATTATTATTAGCATATATAATAATTAGCATAATTATAATTAATTATTAATGCTAAGAGCCTTGGTGGTGCAGCAGACTAAAGTGCTGTTAAGTAGCACCAGCTGCCTGCAATTACTGCAAGTTCGAATCTCACCAGGCTCAAGGTTGACTCAGCCTTCCATCCTTTTGAGGTAGGTAAAATGAGGACCCGGATTGTGGGGGCAATAAACTGACTTTGTATAAAAAAGAACACTGCTTTTGGGGGGGGGGGCGAAAGCCCTACTAAGCAGGTATATACAAAAGTATGAAGGCTATTGCTTAACGCATTGTAAGCCGCCCTGAGTTTCCGGAGAAGGGCGGCATATAAATTGAACTAATAAATAAATATGGCCATGATGGTGAACCTATGGCCCTCTCTGTGGGCACGCCAGCCGTCACCCCAGCCCAGCTCTGCCACCCATGCGCGTATGCCTCCCGCTGGCCATCTGCCCCCCCCCACTGCTCATTTTGGACCTGGAAAGCTTCCTACACCAACCTGGAAGCCAAAATGGGGCACAGGGAGGACTGGGCACATGTGCAGGGGACACTCGCATTGCATTTTGGGGGTTCGGGCATGCGTGTGTACATTCACACACACGTGTGTGCGTTCTGGACACTCGGCACCAAAAAGGTTAACCGTCATTGGCATATGGTATTATTACAATGGTCAGGAGGCCACAAAGCTATTTCAGAGTAGTCATTTGGCTTGTCAAGGTACCAGCCCTGTTGTAGGACGCACCTGTGCACTTCCCAAGGTGTGCCACAGAAAGGCGAGTTGGAAGCATGGCAGCGAGAAAGATAAACAGTTCTTCCTGCAGAGTCATCCAAGGCCCTCTCCCTTCCCAGAGCTGCCTTACGAACGGGCACCACAATGGGGAAGGTTCAGAGCCATCAGGAATCTGACTGCCCACACAGAGCATCAGCTCTTCTCCCCACCATAGTGGTACTTATATATCTACTTGCATAGAACCTGCTGTGGACAGAAGCTGCGGCGAGTGACAGGAGCCCACACTGCCACACGGTACTTGGCCTCGGACTGCCAGACCTGAGACCATCTTCAGCAGGTGTGTCAAACTCACGTCATCACAGCGGTGTCACATGACTTTTTTCCCCTTCGCTAAACCAGGCATGGGCGTGGCCAGCGCATGATGCATCCAGCCCACAGGCTGTGAGTTTGACAACCCTGATCTTCAGCATCATTAAGCCACTAAGCCATTGCACTTCCTTTTCCCCAATGAAAAGCCAGTAAAGTTTGGAATGAGAGATATTCATAGGACTGGGGAAAAATGTCTGACCCATGGGAATCTTTTGCTAATGGGCCACCATCTAATCGAGATGTTGGGTCTCAAAGACAGGACCATTATTGGTTCTTCAGAGTCACTGAGGACATCTTAACGTTTCTGAGCAGTTTTAGTTCTGGACTGTTGTGGTCCGCCAGCAGCCTGCGGAACTGGCAGCGGAGTCGGACAGTGAGGAGGCTGGGGAGGAACATGGGCCAGTCCTGGAGTCTGGGGAAGGCCCAGATGAGGGCTCTGTATCAGAGGCAGAGATGGGGCCAGGGCCATCTGGAAGTGATGTGCGGACTCCAGAGCCTCCAGAGGCTGACAGCAGAGAGGCAGAGGAACAGGAGGAGCCTGTTCCTAGTGCGCACATACGCAGAGCTGCCAGAAGGCAAGAGCAGCTAAAGCAAAAGGGATGACTCAGGAGTAAGGCCAGGAGATAACTGGCCCCTCCTATAAGGCCTAAAAGAGAAACAAAAGCACTTGGGCCTTTTACAGGAAAGCAATGTTGCTAACTCTGTTTCCAGTCAGCATCTCTTGTTTGTTTCTGAACTTCGTGGGGCTTTGCCAAGTAAGGCCTTTGGCAGGGTGTCAAAGAAGATAAAGGTTGGTGATTATCCCAAAGGACTTGTTTTGCAACCAATTGGGATTCAGCTGGGAATGAACATAATTCTCAGCTGTTACAATAAAATAGGTTTTTTGGGGGACTAATTGTGTATTGTAATGACTCAGTAAGCCTAGGTCACAAATGGACCAAGGCAATCTGAAGACGTGACTCGTTCTCACAAGGTATCACCACCTCCAACAAAAGAATACTATACCGACAAACTTAAATCTACATAAGGTCTGCCTTATTCTGATTAAATCTGTATCCCAAAAGGTCCAGGGGCTAGCTTCTCTCCAGCATCGTTTGTCACTTAAGAAGTCGGCCTCTTTTATTCACCGCTGACATTTTCATGTCTCTCTGAAGGTGAGTAGTAAAGCAATGTTATTGCAATTGTTTCACTGATGGAGGAAAATGTCTTGCATTACCTTTTGACATACAGCGCATTGTTCCCGAGAGATTTGCACAATTGGAGGGGAATCTGTCATAAGTTGAACGCCTCATTTTTCTAGACAGCCTGAAATTTACATGCGTAAAAGGACATCTGTAATTTTCTCATATTTACCTAATAGTCTCTAATGGATTCAGGCCACGCTGTTCATTTACTCCAGATGTGATAACTAAACTGTCAGTTATATTTCAGCTCTTCCTTTCAACTTTCCCTAGAGCCAATGAGGGAAGATTAGAAATAGACGGTGGGTTGCTACGCTAAAAAACAGGCTGCGTTGAAACCCCAGATTGACAACGTTTCGGTCCCTAGGTGGTTCATTGTAGGGCAAACCGCAAATTGGATTATGTGGTTACGTAAATAGCAAAGTAGATCGGTGCCCCTAAAATGTCAAATCAAATTTTAATGAATTACAAAATAGCATAATTTTGATAGGCTGGATTATATTAGGGGAGAAAAAAATGTATAAACTTCCATATGGAAACAAGACGAAGTGGTAACACTTCAGTGGCGGGTTCCTCCCGGTTCGGCCTGGTTCCATCGAGCCGGTAGCGGTGACGATATGACGTCACCGAACCAGTTCTGCCCCCCCCCCCCGTCCCCAGCAGGCGGTGCTCTCGTAAATACCTCGGCCCTAAGCCATGGAGCGCTTTAAAGGTGGTCACCAACACCTTGAAGCGCACCCAGAAGATCACTGGGAGCCAGTGTAGCTCGCGCAGGAGAGGTGTCACTGTGGCTAAAAGTGAAAGTAGACGCAGTCCTTGACTTACAATGACCACTGGGAGTTATGACAGCTTCAGGTGTCTTCAGGTGCTTTATGGCCTGTAAAGCACTTCTGGTTATCCTAAAATGACGCCTTCCCCTTCCATAGTCACATGACTACATTATGGACACTAGGCAACTGGCTTACATTTAGAACAACAAAGCACATAGAATCATAGGACTAGATCAGAGGGTCGGCAACCTTAAACACTCCAAGAGCCATTTGGACCCGTTTCCCACAGAAAAGAAAACACTGGGAGCCACAAAACCCTTTTTGACATCTAAAATGAAGATAACGCTGCATATATATATATATATATATATAAATATATATATACATACATACACTTTTATGCTATGTATAAAAAAAAACTATAGTGTGTTCCATTTATGAAATCAATGACCTGCTGCAGAGAAAAGACATTTTTATTTCTGCATACAACAAAAACATTTTGAACTCCGGAGAAAAAAAAAGATGGTTAGAAAAGCTCAATAAATCATGTGCTGGTGAGCGTCGCACATTGGCGGTTGTGACACGTATTTTGAGCGACAGGGAGCCGCAGCAGAGGGATGAAAGAGCCACATGCGGCTCCAGAGCCACAGGTTGCTGACCCGTGGACTAGATGATCGTAATGATTTGATACTTATCGCATCTCTACAAAGAATGATTCTTTTCTTTCTTCAAATTCCGCCTACAAATTCTCCAAGAGAAATTCAACAGGCTTTGGTAGGTTCCTAATTCATAACATCCAACAACCATGAGCTGAACCTACAACCTCAAAACGGCCATTTTCCTCTCCCCCATTTTTCCCAAGCCACCTTTCTTGTTAAACCGGAACAGCTGGGGGGAAGTGACAGTGTTCCCTTCAAGAGGTCTTTAAATTGAATAGAAGTGGCAAGGTTACAGGTGCTGGTTTTACTCTGTGTCTGGGTGAGAGAGACCTGTTAGTTATGTGGTCACAGAGGGAGAAAAAAACCTTGTGGCAGCCTGAGGAAAACTATGGTTGAGATAGGGAGCAGACTGTAACAAGAGCAGACGGCTTTCCTGGGTAGTGTGAGATGTTGTGCTGAAAAAAAAAGAAAATCAATGGATTGAGAAAAAAGGTCTCTCAGCCATGGGATAAAGGAAAGAAACCCAAGAATGTGAAAGTTGCAAAGAGAAGAAAGAGAAACAGAAACAACAGACCATGTGCTTCTCCAATTCCTGTACTTCACAGACAAAACTTCTACCTTCAAAATGAGGCACACCAGAACAACAAGACACAAAGACAGTTTTCCCCCCGAATGTCGTCACTCTGCTAAACAACTAATTCCCACAATACTGTCAAATTAACTACTAAGACTGTATTACTATTTTTCTTCTCATCCTTACTAGTACCTATCTCTTCCCACTTATGGCTATGTCCATGTTGCTTGTATCTTTACAACTTATGTTGTTTGTATTGTTTCCTAGTATGATTTGATAGCTTATTAGTATCCTATGACTATCACTAAGTGTTGTATCTTATGATTCTTGACCAACATATTTCATTTTTTCTTTATGTACACTGAGAGCATATGCACCAAAGACAAATTCCTTATGTGTCCAATCACGCTTGGCCAATAAAGAATTCTCTTCTCTTCTCTCCTCTCCTCTCCTCTCCTCTCCTCTCCTCTCCTCTCCTCTCCT
>WNWU01018780.1:27597-43731 GCA_012654045.1 Ptyas mucosa | reverse complement strand
TCCTTCCTTCCTTCCTTCCTTCCTTCCTTCCTTCCTTCCTTCCTTCCTTCCTTCCACTTGCTAGCCTCAACACCTTTGTTTCCACATCTAGAGCTTGAATATTAATACCAGTTATTTATCCACATCAATAGCCTTTCAGTGCATCCTCTGAATAATCTCTTTTGCTTTGTTTCAAGGTTACCGGAATGACAACCCTTTAAACAGTTTAGCAAACTTAATAATTTCAAAGGAACAAACTTCAGAGGATTCAAAGTAAATTCCCAATCTTCCCCCAACTCTGAGTGGTATCTCTCCCTCCCTTATTTGTAAATGTGCATTAAAAATATATATATCAAAATTGATTAAGCCAAATGGGAAAATGGGAAACTGCCATAGTTATCGGTCTGCACCGAAGTCCTGAAGAGGTCTCTAAAGTGCAATTTCAGTGTGACATTCAAAACTCAAACCTTGTTCGGTTGCAAATTCACCTGCAACTCCAATCATGGAGAACTAAGCTACATGATCTGTAGTTCTGTGGCGCAGCTATTACTAAAACATTCCACTTTGGAGCTGTAGAGGAGGAAATTGCATCCTGTAAAAAATTCAGCACCTGGGGGAAATCTAGTTTTGAGGCTTTCATTTGAATAAAAATAAAATAATCTCGGAAGCAAATCTGCTCATTCCAAACGCTTGACTTGCATGCCAATTTTCTAAGTACTCTATGCAAAGGAGAGGGAAACCTATTGATGTCCTTGCATAAATAGCTGTTCCTGACTACAGAGATGCCAAAATGGTTTTAAAAAAAAAAGTACGTTATGATACCCAGGGCAGCAGTGGTGGGTTTTACATTTTTTTACTACCGGTTCTGTGGGTGTGGCTTGGTGGGCGTGGCTTGGTGGGCGTGGTAGGGGAAGGATACTGCAAAATCCCCATTCCCTTTCCTCTCCAGGGGAAGGTTACTGCAAAATCTCCATTCCCTCCTCACTCCAGGGGAAGGTTTCATTCCTCTGGATGGGCTACCGTTAAAACCATGTTCAGATTCCTGCCACAGCTGGTAGTTTATCTTCTCCTTAGGAAACGATCGCTCAGAAGTTCTCCTGTTGAATTTGGATGAGTTGGGAGGTGACAGAATTATCCCAATTATTATTAGGCCTAACCTAAGAGTAAACAGGTTTGAATCCCTAGTCCCAACTTCTGCCAACCTAGTGGTGGCTCAGTGGCTAAGACACTGAGCTTCTCAATCGAAAGGTTGGCAGTTCAGCGGTTCGAATCCCTAGCGGCGTATAACGGGGTGAGCTCCCGTTACTTGTCCCAGCTTCTGCCAACTGAGCAGTTCAAAAGCACGTAAAAAATGCAAGTAGAAAAATAGGGACCTCCTTTGGTGGGAAGGGAACAGCGTTCTGTGCGCCTTTGGCATTGAGTCATGCCGACCACATGGCCACGGAGATGTCTTCGGACAGCGCTGGCTCTTCGGCTTTGAGCCAAAGATGCTCAAAGTTTCAGAGATGAGCACCGCCCCCTAAAGTCGAGAACAACTAGAATGTATGTGCGAGGGGAACTTTTACCTTTTAAGAGTAAACAGAAGAGTCAACGTTCAGGGCATATCAATTTCATATCTTTCATTCTATCCTATTTTTATATTAATCTGGATTTTTTTTTCCACACAAAAAACAAAACCTCTCAATGCCAGCTTTAAATAGACCTTTAAGCCCCAAATGACAGCTTTAAATACACAGTGAAGTATCTTTAAACTAGTGCATCGCAAGCTGTATATTTTAAAAGCTTTTCTTTCCTTTATACCGTGCATTACCGTGACCAGTTTATCTTAAAGTGAGCCCTCTCGTACAGATTGTGCTGCCCCTTTTCAAATTTAGATCTTTGTTCTAAAATGCGGAGACGCAAGAACTTTGATAGTTCACTGCACATTTAATCACGTTTTGGGTGTGGATTTCTTTGTTTCGGAATGTGGGATACACTAATCTTCTTAACCATCTCTATATGAGTTTGGGATAGGTTATTCAAACCATGGGAAATGTATTCTCTCACACGATCTGGAAGCCATCTTTTGCATTAGGCCTTCAGGCCTGCCATTTTTACTACTGTGGGAAACTGGGAGGGGGTATTGTATGGAAAATGAGTGATATATAGTCATAATAACATTCCTTTCTCAGAGAGTCAAGGACATCTTGCCCTGCACCTGGGAGGCTGGAACTGGGAGACATCTCCAGTTTAGACGGTGGTTTGAGTCAGTGGTGGGATTCAAATTTTTTTACTACCGGTTCTGTGGGTGTGGTTTGGTGGGCGTGACATTTCTTGGTGGGCGTGGCAGGGGAAGGATACTGTAAAATCCCCATTCCCTCCCCACTCCAGGGGAAGGTTACTGCAAAATCCCCATTTCCTCCCGATCAGCTGGGACTCGGGAGGCAGAGAATAGATGGGGGTGGGCCCAGTCAGAGGTGGTATTTACCGGTTGTCCGAACTACTCAAAATTTCCGCTACTGGTTCTCCAGAACTGGTCAGAACCTGCTGAAACCCACCTCTGGTTTGATTGGGCCATGTGATGGACGTGTGTGTGTTGGGCAGGGCCTTGAACTTTCCTTTGGGTGGGAAAAACTGGAAGCTTTCAGATTCGGGTTTTCCCAGATGTGCCAATATGACATCTCTAATAAAATGGAACTTTGAGGAACTTCAAGCCTCGGAGTCTTCTTTCATTGGGGGTGTTACTTGGTACCCTGACCAAAGGTGCTTTTTCAAAAGACAACTGGACTTTCTTTGGTTTTCCCTTGAAGATGTTTCACTTCTCATCCAAGCAACTTCTTCAGTTCTGTGGGGCTGAACTGAGGAAGCTTCTTGGATGAGAAGCGAAACATCTTCAAGGGAAAAACCAAGAAAATCCAGATGCCTTTCGAAAAAAGCACCTTTGGGATATTCTCTTGCACGTTTTTCAGAGTTTTCACATTTGAATAAAGCAGACCAATAATAATTTATTATTATTATTATTATTATTATTATTATTATTATTATTATTAAATTTATATACTGCCCTTCTCCTGAAGGACTCAGGGCGGTGTACAGCCAGCTAAAAACACAATAATGATAAGGAGAGCTTTTAAGATTTCATAAACCATATTTTCCCAGCATCCTTTGTGTGGTCACGAAACAGCTGACGAGAGTAAATTACAGACACGATCTTTAAATAAAGACCCCACCATGAACTTCGAAAGCAATTAAAGATCCTGCACCACCATTTATTATTCACTTACATTTCCCCCCATATTTTATTTTATTTTTTTTAAAAAAAAACAACTTTTACTATCTCTGTAAAATGTGGCCATTTTATTCCTCATAATCGTCAAGATTGATTTTACGCCTCATAACAGTTAAATGCCTTTTTAAAGCATTAAATGTAGTGGGAGAAAGAAACACCGAAGCAGAACATTTATCACAGACCCCTTCCCCGCCACACACCCCCTCAAAAAAAAAAAAATATGAAAATAAGTGTTGGGAAAGTGCTTTCAATGTTGGTAGGTTATTTTCAGCTCTTTAAAAAAAAAAATGGATGAAGGATGAGAAAACCCTCCAGAAGATAACTTCACAACATAACAACAGTTAAGGAGTCAACATGTGTTTTGCCCAGTTAAGCTACAGAACGACATTAAAAATTGGGATGATTCAAGAACTGGGTTTGAGGAGGCCTTAAATCTGGCGCCCCCCAAATTTCCCTCTTTTCTGTGACTCGGCACTGGGTCTACGTGATTTTGGTGTTGATGTGCTGGGGGGGGGGAGGAGAAAGAAAGAAAGAAAAAGAAAACCAGGGAGCAGAACAAGAAATGGACACTGGCAGTTGTCCAAGGCGACCAGATGTTAACATCCTTTAGCTCATTAGTTGCAATTAATGTTCAGAATTCAGCCACCGTTTACCTCATTGCTATAGGTGATTTGGTTTATGACTCTCCCGACCATCGTCCTCTTCTTTTCTTCCGAAAGGCTCTCTAGGATGACGACATTTATGGTGTTTGCATGGGCCAGTTATTTCATCCTTGAGCGATCTGTAATTTCCTTTCCTTTGATTATAAGTCTTCTGCACTTTCTATTTTGGCTTGAATGACTAAGGACCGATGGTCAAATATGGAAGACTCTGAAAGAATCTAGGAGAATCTGGGAGAAGTTTTTCATGGTTTGCTTGGTGTTCTAGTCTCTTCCATTTCAACACTGACCTGCAATTGTTAAGAATCCTGAAGGCTGTAGATTCATGCCTCCGTTGGAGCCTGAATCTGAGGAGGAAGACGAGTTGGAGGTGGAGTTGATGGAGATCCAGGGAGCGGCTTTGTTGGGTTTGGAGGAATGTGGTGAGGAGCAGGCCCAGTCAGGCAAGGGCCTTTTAGGATTGGGATGGCTTGTAGAAATGGGGACAGGATGACCAAGAGAGGGCAAGCAGTGAACATGAGGAGCTACAGAGCTCAGGCGATGAGCAAGGGCCTAGATCCCCAAGTACGGAAAGTTGGAGCAATAAAGGGGCGATTTGAACTATCAGCTGACTGTGTTGCCTCTGTGCCTTGCTCTCAGTCATCACACTCTATTTTTGTGTCAATCTAATACATACCTTAATCTATTTAAATCGTCAATGTTTGTGATCATGGATAATTCTTATCCATTCCTTAGCCTGAGAACATCAGCTACCAGCTTGGCAAAGATCAAATGCTTCAGCCTTTCCTACTGATCTAGAAGGATATCATAGTTAATTGTACTGACAGCTACTGAGAGTCCAGGAGGACCAGAATGGGAGTGAGCTCTCTAAAAGTCATCCACAAGCATCACCAATGCTGTGCCCAACTTGAACCTATCTTGAAAAGGGTCCAAATAATCTACTTCATCCACAGCCCTCTATCACTGTGCATCCACCACCTTCTCAAGAGCCTTCCATCAAAAGGAAAGGTTGGAGACTTGGCAAAATTTGTCTAACACTGTTGGTCCAAGGATGATTTCTTGAAAAGGGGTTGCACCACTGCCTGCTTCAGGGCAGATGATTTCACCCCATCCCACAAAGAACCATCAATCACCACATGGACCCAATCACGTGCCATCTCCTGGAATTCCATAACCAATCAAGGGGAGCATAGGTCTAGAACAGCAGTCACCAAGTGGTGGTCGGTAGACTGGTGGTCCACGAGAAAATTTTGGTGGTCCGCAGAAAAATTATTTTCATTTTTATATTGCACAAAATCAGGGGTCCTCAATCTACAGCCCCTGCGCCAGATACGTGCAATGAACGCTTGTGTTGTTGCAGAGAGTCTCCCCGTTTGGGGTCCTTTTGTGTGTGTCAGAGGAGGGCAGAAATTCTGACTTGGGGTCTGCTTCAGCTTCCTGGTGCAAGGCTTTGAGTGAAGGCTGGAGGGAAGGGCCACTGGTGGAATAGACCTAGAGGGAAGGGCTGGAGGGAAGGGCCACTGGTGGAATAGAGCCAGTGGGACTGTATCATGGCCTGGAACTTGCTGACCATCTCAGCCCAATGAGCCTCCAGGTGCCGGTACCTGGCCTTACACTCTGGCAAGTCTTCTCTCTGCTTGGAAAGCCTATGCTCAGAGTCCTTAGTGAGGTGCTTCTGCTGAGCCTCCTTCTCGGTCAGATCCAATTTGAACTGAGACAGCTATTTTGCCAACTCTTTCTCATGGTGGCTGCTTAGCTCCAGCAACTGCTTCCTGTTGGGGCCCTAAGGAGCCTGGGCGGGCAGGGAAGGAGTGGCTGGGAGGGGAGGGGCAAGTAGAGGCCAGCAAGGCGCCTCTTGAAGTGAGTGACCTCAAGTTGGCCACACCCACCCAGTCACATGACCACCTAGCCACGCCCACCCAGCCAGTCATTAGGCAGATCATATTAGTGGTCCGCGGGATTTAAAATTATGAATTTAGTGGTCCCTGAAGTCCAAAAAGTAGGGGATCCCTGGTCTAGAACACAGTTGGCCAACTTAGTCCTACAAGGACTCTGTCCGCCTCCTCAGTATCAACCTGCTTAAACTCCTCCCAAATAACAAGATTCAGATATGTCCAAAGACACTTCCCAGCCAGAGACCCTGTAAAAACCTCCCCAGTTCCTTCTCTACCCAGGAGCGTCCTTTGGTCCTTTGTCCCAGAAAATGACTTATGGGGAAGCACTTAGTCTGGGATGCAATTTTGTACAACTGAGTTCACAGAGTGTTCAATCTCTCAACGTGCTCGAAGGATCAAACTAGATAAAATTTGATCAAAGAATTGTGTAACTTTATTACAGAGCGAAACACTAAAGAACCCTACCGAAAGAGGAAAAAAAAATAGTCATGGAAATCTGATTGCCTGAGGGGTAGGTAATGTTCTTTTTTTATTCTTAGAGTGTTCGTTTTATTACATTTCTCTCCCCCCCCCCCGCCCCCAGAAACGGATATAAATAACGCCGACAAGTGCTTTTCCGAACAGAATACTAGTTAACCTATAATTCATTCGCAGAGTTGGTTTAATTTCCCTTTTCGCTGTGCTACTTTCTTGGTCTACGGTGACCTTTCTGCTCAGCAGGCAACTTCACAATCAGTTCAATTCAACTTCAAATACTTAAACTTGAAATCTTACGGTAAGCATATTCTTCCTGATGTGGACAACAACAAGAATGTAGCGTAAAAATAGGACCGTGGAGAAGAAACAGCGCCCCCCCCCACACCGGTTACACAACAGAGACTCATCTGTGGTTGGATTGATGGAGTCAGTGGGGCGTTTGAGATGAAATATTTGAATAGAAATAGAATAACAGAATTGGAAGGGACCTTGGAGGTCTTCTAGTCCAACCACCTGCTACCCAAATTAAAGAACTCATCAACTTCTTTTCTACTGTCCATGAAGACCTGTTGCAGATCTTCCCAATATAAAAGCTCTTGAGATGTGTGGTTTTGAATATGGCTATTACGAAGAATTCTGGGATTTGAAGTCCACACATCCGGTGGTAGAATAGAATAACAGAGTTGGAAGGGACCTTGGAGGTCTTCTAGTCCAACCCCCTGCTTAGGCAGGAAACCCTACACCACTTCAGACAAATGGTTATCCAATCTCTTCTTAAAAACTTCCAGTGTTAGAGCATTTACAACTTCTGGAGGCAAGTTGTTCCACTGATTAATTGTTCTCAGTGTCAGGAAATTTCTCCTTAGTTCTAGGTTGCTTCTCTCCTTGATTAGTTTCCATCCGTTGCTTCTTGTCCTGCCCTCGGGTGCTTTGGAGAATAGCTTGACTCCCTCTTCTTTGTGGCAGCCCCTGAGATATTGGAAGACTGCTATCATGTCTCCCCTAGTCCTTCTTTTCATTAAGCTAGACATACCCAGTTCCTACAGCCGTTCTTCATATGTTTTAGCCTCCAGTCATTTTTTTTAAAAAAAATTATTTATATGCCGCCGTTCTCCAAAGACTCAGGGCAGCTTACAATGCGTTAAGCAATAGCCTTCATACTTTTGTATATTTTATACAAAGTCAGCTTATTGCCCCCACAAACTGGGTCCTCATTTTACCCACCTTAGAAAGGATGGAAGGCTGAATCAACCTTGAGCCTGGTGAGATTAGAACTCGCAGTAATTGCAGGCAGCTGGATGTTAAATGCTGCCTTAGTAGGAGGCGTTAGCCTGAGGAGCCTGAGTGGCGTATTTAAAATTTAATCATTTGTCCACTTTGGGTTGCAATTTTGAACTGAATCCCATATCTCAATGTTGTTGGCTTGTTGACTTACAAGATGCCCAAGCACTGATCATTCTTCTCATTCCAATCTGGTTTCAGGATGTCATATGAGATCCAATTAAATCTGAAATTAAATCAGAGTACATGCAAAGCTTCTTCGTTGCCAGTGAATCCCTAATGCCAGAGTCTTCGTTATGCTACGATGACTCAAGCACGAAAGCTATGATTGTTGGTCTTCTGTATAATATCAAAGATAGGCTGAAAAGTCATACCGAAGACAGTCTGAATGCGTACATTTGTTGATAGACAACAACAACAACAACAACAACAAAAACACACCCCATTCCTCAGTGTATTTATGCATATCTATTGCTTATGCAGGTCAGTTGCAGATAGGATCCATGCCTCAATGAGACAAAGTCTCAGAAAATGTTTTATTTCATTGCATTCCTTCTTGATTAAAACTACCTGGAAGAACCAACATCCCGCCCCCCTCACCCCGAGCTGCATTCTAAATGAAAGAGCAAAATACACTGCAATAGAGGGCTGTGAAAATATTTACAGACCTCTTGCATCCTGGACATAAACTGATTCCCATCAACCAGGGGTGAAATGCTCCCGGTTCGGACCAGATCGCCCAATCCGGTAGCGATGGCGGCGGGTGGTTCGGAGAACCAGTAGCAAAAATCCCTGTCCCCCCGCCCCCCATGCCCAGCTGAGCCGCACGATCATCAGAGGCTCTTTTTTTTTTTTTACTTTTAAAAGCATTTTTTCTACAACCTCTTCCGACGAAAAAATGCTTTCAAAAGTAAAAAAAAGCCTCTGATGATCATGCAGCTCAGCTGGGATCGTCAGAGGCTTTTCAAAGCATTTTTTTCTGCAACCTCTTGGCCGAAGAGGTGGTAAAAAAAATGCTTTGAAAAGCCTCTGACGATCCCAGCTGAGTTGCGTGATCGGCAGAGAGGTATTTTTTAAAAAGCCTCTCTGCCGATCCCAGATGAGTTGCCTGATCGGCAGAGGCTTTTCAAAGCATTAGAAAAAATGCTTTGAAAAGTATTTTTTTTAAAAGAAGTTGGCCACGCCCACCCAGTCACATTACCTCACCACCACCAAACCATGCCCATCGTATCGGTAGTAACAAATTTTACATTTCACCCCTGCCGTCAATCACTATATGATGAATTCCATTCACAATGAACAAACCAGTGCTGATTGCTCCCGGTTCTTGCGAACCGGTAGTAAAAACGTCGGGAGCAGTAGTGGGTTGCCCCCAGTTTGGACCAGTTCCCAAGAACCGGTAGTAAAACCGGCGGGAGGTCCCGCCCACTGCTCTGGATGTCATCATCGGCGATCTGCACATGCTCAAAAGCTTCTGTGGATGGGCAGAAGCGTACGCACGCATGCTCCTGTTGCAAACCGGTAGTAAAGGTAAGTAGAACTCACTCCTGGAACAAACATCTTCCTTTCCAATAACCATACGAGCTCCATTAAGTGAAACTCATTTATCTGATATCCATACATATTTTTCTTAATTAACCATGCATGGCTTTGTCAGTTTAGATCATGCACCCTATTTATCCAAATAGTTGGAACATCTCACAAGGCCCCCTTCATGTTTGTGTTGTATTTGCCAGGGGGTCCCTGGCAAATACATCCAATTAAATGCTGCATATCCTAAAGTTTTGTTTGGCCTCCAATTGAAGACCGAGGCAAACACTTCAGCTCCTGATTGACTTTAATTTCTACCCCAAAATGTAGGAACAATGAGATTCCCAGAAGCCCAATTTCTTTGTCACTTCTTCTTGCCTTTTCCATCAATATTAGGTTTTCATACTTAATATTTCGGTTGTACTGCGTGGTTCAGTGAAGATAAATTTCTTATAAGCGTATTTTCAAATGTGCTGTCATCCTGTTCCTTGCATAGATGGAGTGCACACTTTAATTCATCCATTAAAAGACATAACTGTGTGAATAATAATAATAATAATTCCATGAAAGGAAGATTAGTAGGGAAATATGGACTGGAAGCAAGACAGCTTCTGAAACACTGGCTGAAAATGTAGAAATAATGTAAATTTTACACTACTGTGACATGGATATGATTTGCCAGAGGAAAGTGATTCTATAAGAAAATATTTCCTTATAGAAACCACATGTTTGGTGAGTTACACAAAACTAGGCTTCACCTGTTAACCCTAGGCAAGTATTTATGGATGGATGTGTGAGAAAGCAAGCTATGAGTAAATTTCAGAAAAGGGATGACAAAGATTGTTAACTGGCCTGTAAGATAATGTATTGGATGAGAGGGTAGAGAAGCTTATAACCACTGTGGTATGGCAGTTAGTGTTCAGACAGAACTCGGAAAACCCAAATTGTAATCTAGAGCTGAACATTTCATTAACGTCAGGTGTGGAAGGAATCAGAAATGACACAAGGAGCAGATTAGGGTGATATGTTTATTGCTACTTGCCTAAAGACAGGAATCTCTCCAGACTAAAGCATTCACTGCACAACCACTGGATAAACACTGAGAAGTTTTGTCAGAATATGGATATTCATGGACTGGAATAGATCAGCCAATGGGGACTGAATGGAGACATGGTAACAAGCTCAGCCAATGAGGCTTATTTGGAAACAGAAACTTAAGTCTGAAGTCTGGGTGTGGCTTAAGCAACTGAGTTTGTGCAAAAGCTTAACTGCCCTGCATAGAGGAGTCTCTCTTTGTATTAAGCTCTGTGCCCAGATTTGAAACGAAACTAGCCTGGACTTGTCTGCTGATCTGTTTGCTGAACTGAATTGAAACTGATCTCTCCTGGAAGAACCACTGTTGGTATTGTAAATTTACTTTATGCGTTATTATGTATATAAAGAAGTGAATGAATCCTGCTGATTCAGTTTGCCTGTGTATGCTTCTGGATTTGATTTTTGCAAGAAACTCTGACAAGTTTTAAAGAGGACTTCCTTTCATCTGCTTCCTGTCCATCAGTGATTTGAAGCTAGTCAGGCTTTTCACTCCTCCCTTCAACCTGATTCTACCACATCTTCCAACTGGACTACTGAAGAACAATCTTAGGAGTTGTCTGTGGAAATTTTATCCCCCCATCTCAGGTCACGGTTGTCCCAAAGGTGCTTTTTCAAAAGGCAACAGGACTTTGTTTTTCCTGAAAGATGTTCCACTTCTCATCATCCAAGAAACTTCTTCAATTCTGATGAGAAGCGAAATGTCTTCAAGGAAAATTCTATGGAGATTCTCAGGTCATCCAGGTCCTGGTTGTCCCAATGGGTCTTCAAGGAAAAACAAAGTCCAATTGCCTTTTGAAATAGCACCTTTGGGACAATGTTAGGAGTTTTTCTCTCAGGTCTTGACCACAGAAGAGTAAGTCTACAAAAGTAGCTGTAATGTTTAAGGACCAATTATCAACCCACCTGGGTGAAGTGCAGCGGTGAACTCCTCTGAAGTCTGCTACCAGTTCTGTGAGTCTGCTACCGAGTGAGCGAGTCTGCAAAGGTAAGTAGAATAGCGAGGGAGGGAATCCGCTGTGCCACATGATTTAGATTAGCTAGAAAGCAGGAAATCTGACGATTCTAGCTAATATAAATCACATGCCACAGCTGATCGTCACCAAGCTGATCATTGGAAATACCGGTTCGCCTGAACCGGTAGCATTTTTTACTACCGGTTTTCCCGAACCGGTCCGAACCGGTAGCATTTCACCCCTGGTGAATTGGCTAGAAGGATAGATTCTGGTCCTGCTTGCAATCCCAGTTATGAATGCACCAATTAGTATTTTCTACTCCCAATTTCCTAACAGCTCCTTGCCTTGTCAGAGCCTTGACCTAATTTGGTGATGGGTCTGAACTATTTATGGATGCTCATGACTTGTACTCTTCTGTTGGCAGACATACCTCTTGGCATGTTCTACAGGGGCTTGCTGCCAAGGACTTCAACCTCCATGAGAAGGAACTTTGTCATTGGCAATGGTCCTTCTCCACAGGAAATATACTGTGGGAAGCCGAAGCTGTTTGTCATTGTCCTTCTCTTTAGGCTTCCCACCAAAAACTCTGTGCTCTAGTAGACAGGAGATTATTGCCTACTGGGCTCGTATTCAATGGTTTCTTTCCTTCACTGTTTCCTTCTTTCCATTTGTTTCAAAGTGCAAGAAGAAACCATATTATTCACTTCACATAGGCACCTTATTTGTCTGCTTTCAAACAAGTGGCCTAGGTAGCATTACTTCTCTCTGGAAGTCCACGTGCCTCTTCACAAATGTTCACTTTTTTAAAAAAAATATTATTTGCACCAGAGGTGCTATTTAGCAGGTACTGGCAGGTTCTGGAGAACTGGTAGCAGAAATGTTGAGTAGTTTGGAGAACTGGCAAATACTACCTCTGGCTGGCCCCAGAGTGGGGTGGGAATGGAGATTTTGCAATATCCCTCCCCTGGAGTGGGGTGAGAATGGAGATTTTGTGATATCCTTTCCCTGGAGTGGGGTGGGAATGGAGATTTTGCAGTATCCTTCCACTGCCATGGCTACCAAGCCACACCGTGGCCCCAGACCAGTAGTAAAAAAAATTGAATTCCATCACTGATTTGCACAGTAACCTAAGGGGAACACAGTGGCTCAGTCGCTAAGACCCTGAGCTTGTCAATCAGAAGGTCGGCAGTTCAGCGGTTTGAATCCCTAGTGTCACATAACAGGGTGAGCTCCCGTTCTTTGTTCCAACTTCTGCCAACCTAACAGTTTGAAAGCATGTAAAAAAAATGCAAGTAGAAAAATAGGGGCCACCTTTGGTGGGAAGGTAACAGCGTTCCGTGCGCCTTTGGCGTTGAGTCATGCCGGCCACGTGACCATGGAGATGTTTTCAGACAGCGCTGGCTCTTCGGCTTAGAAACGGAGATGAGCACCACCCCTTGGGCCGGAAACAACTAGCACGCATGTGTGGGGGAACCTTTACCTTTGCCTTAACCTAAGGTTAGTTTTTATTGCTTTTTGCTAGAGCCAACCTTGGAAAGAAAAGCAGTGGGATCAGAGGTGAGATTCAGCCGGTTCTGTCCAGTTCTGGCGAACCGGTAGTGGCAACTGCAGGAGGCTCCGCCCACCCACCCGGAAGTAACGTGCAACCTCTGCGCATGCTCACATTTACGAACCGGTAGGGAAGGTAAGTGAATCCCATCTCTGAGTGGGATTCATAAGTAGAATCACAGCACAGGAAGAATTTGTAACACAGAGAGCAACTTCGACACATCTCAGAGAAGTTTGTGATTGCTGGTTGAAAACATTCTCCACTTTCTGTGTCAAGGTATGCTTGGGGGGTGGGTTAATCTTCACTGACTGGAAGGCAAGCCTTTTTTTTTTTTTTGAAGGAAATAGAGTTTGACTTACCCACCCAGTAATTGTCATCATGTGGAGATTTTACCTCTCAGCCTGCCACATCAAGGTTATTGTTGACTTCCAAGGAAACATACATCTGTTTACCGCTCGAATGTTTTGCCTAAGATGTCACAATGCTTGGTTATTTATGAAAGAACCCATTGCTCTGTGTACATTTTATGTAGCTCCTGAAATGATATTTGTTCTTTTTTTACATTTCAGACAGCAGCTCTATTTATAGTTGTGACAATGGTCTGTTGAACTAGAAAAAGTTCGGAACTCATACACGACTATATCGAAGGAATAATTCTCTCTCTCTCTCTCTCTCTCTTTTTTCTTGGTGACATCCTTCGGAGGTCTAACAATTAATGTTTAAAAGTCTGGAAGTAGTTTGGATTCTTGCTGGAGATTGAAAAGGCTGTTCAAAACCAGTTTGTTTTGTAGAGGAGAGCAGTAACCTTCAGATAGTCACGGGATTATTCTGTTATATGTCAGTGCTGTGACTTTCTAAGTCTAGCTCAGTGACGGCTAACCTTTTTGCCATCGCGTGCCAAGAGGGGGGTGTGAGGGGGCACGCATGCGTGCCCATACCCATAATTCTATACGCCCCACCCCTGCACATGTGACACCCCACCCCCCACTCCTGGCACATGATGGCCTGGTAGGCCCATTTTTCTTTCTCACCTGGCTCCAGGGCCTCTGTAGGAGTCTGGGGACGGCGAAAACCACCTTCCCCACCCACCCCCTCAGGCCCTCTGTAGGCAGGAAACAGCCTGTTTCCCTCCTTCTGGTGGGCCCAGAAGACCTGAAAATCAGCTGGCCGGCGTGCGCATGCGTGCCAGAGCTGAGCTCACGTGTCCACTGATATGGCTACGTGTGCCACATGTGACACGCGTGCCATAGGTTGCCATCACAGCCCTAGCCTTACACAAGACCATTGTATTCTCAAGTTATAATTGTGATATTGTTCTCCCAAAGGTGTTTTTCGAAAAACATATGGACTTTCTTTGTTTTTTTTCTTCCCTTAAAGATTATGGAGCTTTTCAGTCATCCAGGTCACGGTTGTCCCAAATATGCTTTTTCAAGAGGCAACTGGACTTTCTTGGGTTTTTTTTTTTTTTTGTGAAGATGTTTCGCTTCTCATTTAAGAAGCTTCTTGGATGAGAAGCGAAACATCTTCAAAGAAAAACCGGAAAGTCCACTTGCCTCTTGAAAAAGCACCTTTGGGTCATAGCTGTCTGGTTTTCCAAAGGGAAAACCTTGTGATGTTTTAAGAACCTGAGTGGCGCAGCAGACTAATGCTATGGTTAAAAGTAGTATTTAGCTTCCAGCTGCCTGAAATTACTGTGAGTTCAATTCTCACCAGGCTCAAGGTTGACTCAGCCTTCCATCCTTTCTAAGGTAGGTAAAATGAGGACCCGGTTTGTGGGGGAAATAAGCTGACTTTGTATAAAATATACAAAAGTATGAAGGCTATTGCTTAACGCATTGTAAGCCGCCCTGAGTCTCCGGAGAAGGGCGGCATATAAATCAAAAATAATAAAAAAATAAAAAATAAATAAAAAAGTTAAATACACAAGACAGTTGTAGCAGTAGCAGTAGATTCATAAAATTCCAAAGTGTGTAGGTGTATAAAAAATAATAATTTCTGGACAGTTATGTTTTTGAGTGGTTGAAACAAAAAATGAAGTGAAAACTGGATTTTCTGCCAACAGGAACCAAAAAAAGAAAAAGAACTCTAAAAACTGAAATATAAACTAAAATATAGAATTTTAAGAAAAGAGCTTAGTGACTGGTTAGCTTCGAGGCTGTGCACAACACAACCGTTTGCGAAAATAAAACGGCAAGATCGGTATTTTGGGAAGCAGAAGAAGAAAGAGCAAAGCAAGAGATTCTCTTTTAGGTTGCAAAAGAAAAGAGAAATAAAAATGATTTCTACCTGGGATGAAAGACCGGGTAACTTGATCAACATTTCTAGAAAGCAACCTCACAGCTTGAAAAACGGATGCTAGCTTTGTTTTGGGGGGGGGGTCCTGCATTCTGTAGATTATATTAGCCGAGGATTCTTTGGCACCTTACAGCTCGCACCAGGGAGAAAATAGCTGCAAAATGAGAATTTGATGACCACGATGCATCGTATATAGTTTAGTGCACTGAATGGCACACCTCTTTCAGGTGAGTCGCCTGGGTTGCAAACAGAGCAAGGTTACTTTCATGGAATGTGAATGAGTCTGAAATAGGTGGTAGCATCCCACAGACATTAGTTGCTAATGGCTGGGGAAAAAAAATCTAACCTATAGTCAGTCCATTCTTCCTTCAGAAAATAAAAGAAGTAGGTCAAACAATAAGGAGAGATATAAAAGAAAAACTTACACCGATGTTTACAACAGAATTGCCTGGTTTCCCCACCCGCCCCCACCTCTTTTGAGAAAAAATCTGCTGCTTTCAAACATTTCTATTGTTCTAATTCTTGGTTGGTGCCTGTGTGAATTTTTAAAAACATTCCACCCAAACATTGGTAAATGGTTGCTGGGGAAGGAAGAAAAGGGAGGGAGGGAGGGAGGGAGGGAAGAGAAAAAGGAAGGAGAGGACAAGAGGGAGGGAGAGAAGGAAGGAAAGAAAAGAAAGAGACAGGGAAGGAAGGAAGGAAAAGAAAGGGGAAGGAAGGGAAGGAAGAAAGAAAAAGAAAGGGACAGGGAAGGAAGGAAGGAAGGAAGGAAGGAAGGAAAAGAAAGGGGAAGGAAGGAAGGAAGGAAGGAAGGAAGGAAAAGAAAGGGACAGGGAAGGAAGGAAGGAAGGAAGGAAGGAAGGAAGGAAAAGAAAGGGACAGGGAAGGAAGGAAAGAAAGAAAAGAAAGGGGCAGGAAGGAAGGAAGGGAGGAAAAGAAAGGGACAGGGAAGGAAGAAAGAAAAAGAAAGGGACAGGGAAGGAAGGAAGGAAGGAAAAGAAAGGGGCAGGAAGGGAAGGAAGGAAGGAAAAGAAAGGGACAGGGAAGGAAGGAAAGAAAGAAAAGAAAGGGGCAGGAAGGAAAGGAAGGGAGGAAAAGAAAGGGACAGGGAAGGAAGAAAGGAAAAGAAAGGGACAGGGAAGGAAGGAAGGAA
>WNWU01018780.1:0-15352 GCA_012654045.1 Ptyas mucosa | reverse complement strand
AAAGAAAGAAAGAAAAAGAAAGAAAGAAAGAAAGAAAGAAAGAAAGAAAGAAAGAAAGAACAGGAAATTCAACAGTGATGTTTCCTTTTAAGTTTAAAGGGGTAGGTTGTACAATTGGGACTGATTGGGATTGATGAGAAATTATCCTAGTTTTTAATTAAGAAATGTTAAGGGATTATTTGGAGATAATGGATGGATGGGTGGATGGCAAGAAGATTCTACTTTGATTTAACTGGAGTTAGAGGACTTCTGGATTTCAAAATTGTGAGTTGGCTTAAAAAGCTTTCAGATTTGAAAAAAAATGGAAGTCGTTATGGAGGAATACAGAGTTGGATAGACTGCCCACATTCAATTGGCTTGTTGTTTAGAATTCTTGCTGAACATTCATGTTCCATCATGAAAGCTACATCAGGTGAGAAACTACAGGTGGTCATCGCTTACCGACCACAAATGGGACCATCATCTCCATTGCTAAGTGATGCAGACATAAAGCAAAACATCATGTGAGCCTGACCGACTTAGAATGTCACTTCAGTCATTAAGTGAATCACCCAGTCATTAAGTGCAAGCGACCACATGTTGTGGCCCGTCAGCGGCCTGTGCAGCTAGTAGCTGATTCAGACAGCGAGGAGGCTGGTGTGGTGCTGCGCCAGCAGCCTGTGCAACTGGCACTCGAGTTGGACAATGAGGAGGCTGGAGAAGATGTGGTACCAGAGGCGGGGATTCAGCCAGGGCCTTCAGAACCTCCAGAAGCTCCCTTAAGTGAAGAGGAGGAAGAGGAGGAGCCTTTTCTCGATCCACGGGCATGCAGAGCTGCCAAAAGGCAGGAGTGGCTCCTCAGGAGGAGATCTCCTCAAGAGTAAGGCTTGGGACTAATTGGCCATTCCCCTAGCCTATTTAAGAAGGAATGCCGACTGAAGCAATTTGCAGGGAACAACTTCGTTCACATACCTTTGTGTTTTGTCTTGCTTATCAGCTTCCTGCAAATTGCTTCTGGGCATTCTGCCAACCACAGTAAGCTTTCAGTATTATTCTTTGAACTCTTGGCGGCTGTTCATGCAGTTAATTAACAGCCGTTGTTGTAAAAGACTGATTTATTTAGTAAACCAAGGTTTGAACGGACTTTGTGTGTGCTGCGTTCTTTGGGGTCCGTAGCTGGGACAGAACACCACAACTTGTAACTTTCTTTGCTTTTTGCTCCTTCGACTTTGCTGGGTTGGAAGCAGCGGTAAAGTGTGCAAATGGTAATCACGAGTGTGGGACCCGTGTGACTTTTCGTGATTTTGACCCCAAAGTCCTCTGTCTCCTGATTATGATTTAAAAAAATGGCCGCCTCTTGTGCCTGGTCTTCTACTCTCACTGATGTACATCAAGTAAATATTGCTTTGTTTCGCTGAATGCTGAATTGAGCACAGCTGTATGGATAAACAGCTCACATACAGGACTTATTGATGTTCAACTTAACCATACGATGAGGCTAATTACTGGGTGCATAAAATCTACACCTAGTTACTGGCTACCAGTTCTTAGTTACATACTTCCCCCGCACTTACGACGACAAGAAGCTCTCATTCAGGAGTATAGTAAGATCCTGTTAAATTCCTCTCTACCCATTCATGGCTACATTCCTGATCTCTTAAGATGCCGATTAAAGTCAAGAAACCCACCACTCTTGGCAGCACTTAAGCTGCTGGCCGATCATCAGAACACCACACAAAAGTGGATGGAAGCATGGAGTAGCTATTCCCCCCAAGATATTCTCTGAGCATATTAATCCGAATAGTATACCTCCAGGATTTAACGTACCCCGACACATATGGGTGACATACAATAGAATTAGAATGACTCATGGGGTGTGTGCCGACTCCTTGTATAAATGAGGAAAGACCAGTGGTGGGATTCAAGTAATTTAACAACCGGTTCTCTGCCCTAATGATTTCTTCCAACAATCAATTTGCCAAACTGCTCAGAAAGTTAACAACCGGTTCTCCCGAAGTGGTGCGAACTGGCTGAATCCCACCACTGGGAAAGACACCTTCAACGCAATGTGATTGTGGGGCTCCCCAACAGACTATCCAACATATAGCGAGGGAATGCTTTAACAGAAGATATCCAGGAGATTTTAGGGACTTCCTCTGCGCAACAACAGCAGCTACTGACTGGATCTCCAAACTCGACATTAAACTCTGAAATGTTATTTCTGTTTTCCTCTTAGGTTTTCCTACTGCTTTTTTAAAAAATTGTTTTAATTGTTTTAACCTGTAAAAATGAAGTGTTTTAATATTGTGTGTAACCAGCCATATGCTAAATAAATAAATAAATGAGCATAACTTTCCATTTGAAATGATGGTTATCTAACACTTCTCTCGTCTTCAGCATACCCATTTTCTCTTAAATTAACACCTTATCTTTGCTGGTAAAATTCTCCTCTATCTCTCACCACATTGTCTGTAACAACAACAACAACAACAACAACAACAAAAAGACACCTTCTCTCGCATTAACACTGTTTTAATTTATTTGGATGACCGTATTTATTACATTTGAAATGAATTGCATCTGCCTAAGCAGGCCACGCAGGATGAAATCGCTCCAGCCCTCCTAAAATCATTCATCTTTGTTTGCGCTTACCGTAATCAAATCAGCAACCAGCACTCCAAATCTTATAAGGTACAATACACAACGCAACAGGGTAAAAACAATCTCGTTTGTTTGAATAACAAACAAATTAAAAGAGAAATGCAATTGGAATGGAGGCTAATATCCCTTGGAATGTGAAGTGTTATTTCTCTACACTCAAAGAGAAAAAAAAGGGATGTATATATGTGCATGGGGGGGGGAAAGGGGGGAAGATGGAGGAGATCCTGTAACAAATGAATCACTTACGAAGCAAACCTGGTTAAAGGCAAAACCTCTTAGCTTTTAAGCCGTGCATTTAACTTGACTGGAGCATAATTGATCAGTTGAATAATTGCTTCAAGAAGTGAACAGTTAAAGACTAATGAGCAGGCACACAACTGACATCCCTTTAAACAATTTGTGAAAAGCTTGTCACACTGAGGGGGAAAAAAAACAACATCTCAGATGTTCCAGTTCCATCAGAAGTGGATCTTAACTTGATGGCACTCCTGAAGCTCTGGAGGTGGGTAGACTTTCTACAGAAATATTCTGTTTCATCAAGACATATATAGATCAGCTTACCAAAATAAAGTGCCAGTTTTCCATTAGGGAAAGTTGAAGAAAAGTATCTGTAGGAAGTCTGTGAAGGTCCTCAATCATCCAGATCATGGTTGTCCCAAAAGTGCTTTTTCCAAAGGCAACTGGACTGTTTTTCGGAGGCGGAGGAGGCGGAAGAGGATCAGGATCAGGATCAGGAACAGGATCAGGATCAGGATCAGGATCAGGATTGTTAGGAATCTATATGGTGTATATAATGTTAGAACCAGTTGTCCAGGCAATATAT
The DNA here is from genome assembly GCA_012654045.1 of Ptyas mucosa. Classification (NCBI taxonomy): domain Eukaryota; kingdom Metazoa; phylum Chordata; class Lepidosauria; order Squamata; family Colubridae; genus Ptyas; species Ptyas mucosa. The sequence continues at coordinate 11,889 of WNWU01018780.1, read as the reverse complement.
ATATACTGTAACTTTAAGCTGTAAATGTTACCTTCTTGCTGAGTCATGCTGTAATGGGATAATGACTAGTTGGGAATATATTTAAACAAAGTATTGTAACCTGGTCTGTTGGGAACTGCTGCTGCTGCTATGAACTGCTACTGCTAGTGTAACTGAACTGCTATGAACTGCTATTGTGAAGAAGCTGCTATTGTGAAGGAGTTGCTATCTGTTGATGGATCTGCTACCATCGTGGTTTGTTAACCAGAGTGAGTTGTGTGGACTGATTTACTGGACTGATTTATTGGTGAAGACTTGGGATTTGTTTATGACTACGCTACTGCTTTTTCCTATGATAAAGTACACTTTTGCTAAACCAGTTTTCTTATTCATTGCTCTCAACGTTTCCTTGTGCAGTTACTCTGCTGGTTGGTAAAACAACATCAATATCCTTAACAAGGATCAGGAGGGGAGTGGGAATGGGAGGCGAAGAAGGAGAAGGAGAAGAAGGAGAAGGAGAAGGAGAAGAAGGAGAGGGGAAGAAGAGGAAGAAGGAGAAGGAGGAGAGGGAGAGAGGGAGAAGAGGAAAAGAGGGATTGGGAGGGGAAGAAGAGGGGGAGGAGGAAGAAGGAGGAGGAAGAAGGTTTGCTTCTCATCCAAGAAGCTTCAATATCAGTTGTGACTGATGATGATGATGATGATGATGATGATGATGATGATGATGAAGCTTCTTGGATAAGAAGCGAAACGTTTTCTTCTTCCTCAAGGAAAAACAGTCCAATTGCCTTTTGAAAAAGCACCTTTGAGATATCTGTAGGAAAAAGAACAGGATTGGATGGAAGGTTTAATCTCTTTATTTCCCAGCTGTTGCTTCTCTGCTCAAACAAAGAGACTATTTTATATAGATCTTCAGCAGTACATCACGTTCTGGCCAGATGGACAGATTGCAATCGGCTAGAATTTGGACAGCTTTCTTTTTTCTCTAAATGTGTTGGATGAGTTGAATGTTGTTGGTTGTAAACCATGGTTTAGAGCTTAGTGTGTTGTGGGAACCCAGCCAGTTGTGGTTTGTTTCCAAATCAAATATTATTAAACAAAACACAGTTTAATGTAACCTAGGAAGCCAGTCTCTCCGACACGGCACTGATAGAAGAAAATATTTGTAACTCTGGATTGAACTCTGAGTTCCTTGGTGCTTTCTGAGCTTGGTTGTTTTCTTGCAGATGTTTCATTACCCAAGTAGGTAACATCATCAGTGCCAACTCTGTAGGTTGTGTTTGGAGTCCAAGTTTGGTTGAGCCTTGCTGGGTGATGATGCAATGAAGGGGCTTTGGGCAATTCCTATGATGCCTTAATGGTTTTGTCATGGTTTGGATCTTGAGTGAGGGCTCATGTCCTGAGGGCCATGTCTTTTGTGTTGTAGATAAGCTGGCTCAGCCTTTGTCTTCTAGATAGGTTGGCACCAAAATATCTGCTGGGGTGGGTGGGCAAAGAGCTGAGGCTCTGAGTTTGTCTTTAGAAACATGTTTCTCCTTTTCTCATCCAGGGAAATATAATATTCTGCCTTTTAAATATTTTCTAGGATATTTCATTTTTCTAGGAGTGGATGCTAACTTCCTACACAGCTATATGAGAAGTTGGACTATTTAAAGGTAAAAAGATAAAGGTTCCCCTCGGACATATATGCTAGTCATTCCTGACTCTAGGGGATGGTGCTTATCTCTGTTTCAAAGCCAAAGAGCCAGCGCTGTCCGAAGACGTCTCCATGGTCACGTGGCTGGCATGACTTGACTCCAAAGGTGCACAGAACGCTGTTCCCTTCCCACCAAAGGTGGTCCCTATTTTTCTACTTGCATTTTTTACCTGCTTTCAAACTGCTAAGTTGGCAAAAGCTGGGACAAGTAATGGGAGTTCACCCCTTTACGTGGCACTAGGATTCGACCCTCTGAACTGCCGACCTTTCAATCGACAAGCTCAGCCTCTTAGCCACTGAGCCACCACATCCTTGGGCTGTTTAGGGTAAGGCTATTTGCCTCTTTTCTCTCCCCCTCTTCTTTCTTTCATTCTCTTTTCTTGCCCAGCTAAAACAGGAAGGAAATTGGGAGCACCATTCTGCTGTAAGGTAGCTACTCAATTTGTAAATGAGATACAGTTCTTGAAACTAATCCTATTTATGGCTGCGCCAGGCATGGCATTTTCAATATTCAGCAGCTTTCATCCACAGATCTTGAAGCTTTTACAAGCTTTAAATAGAGAAATCTCAGCTGCCTTGTGAGACATTAAAGGAACATGTTGCAATACAGCGAGGTGTACAAGCTGTATGGATCTCTGGGTCTCCTCTGCACCATCCCGTAATATGCATCGTTTCCATCGAAAAGAGACCAAGAATCAAAGTGCATATTTTTTCCCTCCCTTCTTTCTTCCTTTTAACTTTTATTTTCTGCAGCCTTAAAACTTTTTCTAAGAATTTAAGGACCCTGCAAAAAAACAAATAAAAAAAATAGAAAGGAGAAAAGGTATTTAATTAACAGAATATCAGATTTGGAAGGGACCTTGGAGGTCTTCTAGTCCAACCCCCTGCTCAGGCAGGAAATCCTATAACCATTTCAGACAAATGCCTGTCTAATCTCTTCTTAAAACCTTCCAGTGTTGGAGCTTTTGCAACTTCTGCAGGCAAGTCGTCCCACTGATGAACCTTCCTCCAATCTTTACACGAAACAGAAGACACACAGTTATGCTTGTTTTCAATAAATGCAACAACACAACCCTTAATCTCTTCAACGCTTGCTACTTGGTCAGCCTTACCAGGTAGTCCAGGCAGAAAATACTGCCAGATAAACTAATTCTACTATATTGCAAAGCAACATTAGTGTAGTACAATAATACTGACAGACCAGAAATATATGGCTGTGAAAGTTGGACCATGAGAAAGGCTGAGATCCAAAGAATTGAGGCCTTTGAACTCTGGTGCTGGAGAAGATTCCTGTGAGTCCCTTGGACTGCAAGGCAATCAAAACAGTCGGTCCTAGAGGAGATCAACTCTGACTGCTCTTTAGAAGGCCAGATCCTGAAGATGAAACTCAAATACTTTGGCCACCTAATGAGAAGGAAGGACTCACTGGAGAAGCGCTTAATGCTGGGAAAATTTAGGGCAAAAGAAGAAGGGGATGGCAGGGAATGAGGTGGCTGGATGGATTCACTGAAGCAGTCGGTGTGAGCTTAAATGGACTCCGTGGGATGCTAGAGGACAGGAAGACCTGGAGGAATGTTGTCCATGGGGGTGTGATGGGTTGGACACGACTTCGCAACTAACAACAACAACAGACACTTCTCAGACACTGTCAAATCATTAGACTAAGAACACTAGAAATAGAAATAGCACTTTGACTTATGTACTGCTTCGTATTGGTTTACAGCCCTCTCTGAGTGGTTTTGCAGAGTCAGCATATGGTCCCCAAACTATCTGGGTCCTCATTTTACTCTACCTTGGAAGGATCGAAAGCTGAATCAACTTGGAGCCTGGGAGGATCGAACTCCTGGCAGTGGGCAGAGTCAGCCTGCAATGCTGCATTCCGACCACTGAGCCACCAGGAACATCCCGTCGGTCTAAACCCAGAATTCGACCCTTCCCTTCGAACTTAACAAGCCAAACCAACTAAAATTAATGCATTAGATAGGTGCCATCCATTCCAACCCTTTGTTCAGGGCAGCAGTCCATTAAACCATTCTGACTAGAGGCCATCCGGGCCCCTTTGAAGGCAAATCCATCGTTCTTATAGGTAGCTTTTTCCGCTGCTTAACATCTTCACTATCAACAATTTTCCTCTTCAGCCTGAAGCTCAATTATTTTAATTTCAACTTGACTTGCTGGACCTACTCCTGCCCTGGGTTTCAGCAGACAGTAGCTCCACTCTCTCTTATACATGAAAACCTTTCAGGTTTCCACTCGGTCTCCCTTTTTTTTTTTTTTTTTGCAAATGAAACATACCAAGTTCCTTTAATCATTTGTCACGGTTATCGTACTCTGTGACTTACCTTTGGCTTTCTACACTTTTATCATCAGGCACCCGCTCCTGCCCAACAGTTATTTCCTCCCTGCTTGATGTAGCTCTCATTCTAATTACCCAAAAAGTCAAGGTATGTGGGTGAACTCCACATAAACTATCCTTCTTTTAAAACCCTCTCCTGATCTCGCCAACAACTGCTCATTATTGGAGTTAGGACTATACTAAACGCATCAAGCTAATCTCATAGTGGTAAATCAAAACCAATTATTCAAAGCCAGGACACCTAGAGACATAAAAACAATAAATGTATGTCAAGTTCAGAGAGAAGCCAAGGTCAGTATCAGGCTGTTCTTTATAGGAAGGAGATTATCAAGTTTGGGAATAGAACAGAACAGAACAGAACAGAATAGAATAGAAGATTGGAATAGAATAGAATAGAATAGAATAGAATAGAATAGAATAGAATAGAATAGAATAGAATAGAATAGAATAGAATAGAATAGAGTAGAGTAGAGTAGAGTAGAGTAGAGTAGAGTAGAGAGTAGAGTAGAGTAGAGTAGAGTAGAGTAGAGTAGAATAAGAATAGAATAGAATAGAATAGAATAGAATAGAATAGAATAGAATAGAATAGAATAGAATAGAATAGAACAGAACAGAACAGAACAGAACAGAACAGAACAGAACAGAACAGAACAGAACAGAACAGAATAAAATTCTTTATTGGCCAAGTGTGATTGGACACACAAAGAATTTGTCTTCAGTGCATAAGCTCTCTGTGTACATAAAAGATATAAGTGATAAATCATGAACATAGTCCTCATAAAAATACATTCATCATAGAATAGAATAGAATAGAATAGAATAGAATAGAATAGAATAGAATAGAATAGAGTAGAGTAGAGTAGAGTAGGGTAGGGTAGGGTAGGGTAGGGTAGGGTAGGGTAGGGTAGGGTAGGGTAGGTAGAACAGAACAGAACAGAACAGAACAGAACAGAACAGAACAGAACAGAATTCTTTATTGGCCAAGTGTGATTGGACACACAAGGAATTTGTCTTCAGTGCATAAACTCTCAGTGTACATAAAAGATATAAGTGATAAATCATGAACATAGTCCTCATAAAAATACATTCATCATAGAATAGAATAGAATAGAATAGAATAGAATAGAATAGAATAGAATAGAATAGAATAGAATAGAATAGAATAGAATAGAATAGAATTCTTTATTGGCCAAGTGTGATTGGACACACAAGGAATTTGTCTTTGGTGCATACGCTCTCAGAGTACATAAAAGAAAAGATATATTCGTCAAAAATCATAAGGTACAACACTTAATGATAGTTATAAGGTATAAATAAACAATCAAATCATACTAGGAAACAATATCAATATAAATTGTAAGGATACAAGCAACAAAGTTACAGTCATGCAATCTTAAGTGGGAGGAGGTGGGTGTTAGGAACAATGAGAAGACTAATAATAATGCAGTCTAATGTGAATAGTTCGATAGTGTTGAGGGAATTCATTGTGAAGCAATTTTGATCTCACCATTTTTTGCATTTCCCAGCTCACTTACCCAATGATGTCCAGCTAGCACTAGTCCTGTCTGGTTTCTTTTGTAGATTGTTCCTAAGAGCCGTGGTGGAGCAGTGGTTAGAATGCAGTATTGCAGGCTAATTCTGCCGACTGCCAGCAGTTTGATCCTGACCGGATCAAGGTTGACTTGGCTTTCCATCCTTCCAAGATAGGTAAAAGGAGGACTTGGATAGTTGGGACAGTATGCTGACTCAGAGAGTGCTTTAAAGCACTATGAAGCAGTATATACTGTATTTTTCAGAGTATAAGACGCACTGGAGTATAAGACGCACCTTAGGTTTTGGGGAGGAAGATAAGAAAAAAGCTGATTGGCAAGTGGATTGGCCTCCTGGAGTACCCCCAATCAGCTGTTCTCAGAGGTGAATTTTAGCAACAGGTTGATTGGTTGTGAGCTCTGTATCTTGCTTTTTTTTTTTTTTTTTGCCCTGCCTCTGAAACTTCTGAAACTCTTTTTCAGAAAAAAACTTCTTGCTTCTGAAAGCCTCTGAAACAGCTTCAGAAAAAAAAGCCTCTGAAGCTCTGTTTTGGGGCTTCTTTTCTGAAGCTCTGTTTGGAGGATATTTTTTCTGAAGCTTTGTTTCTGAAGCTTTTTTCAGCCTCTGAAACCTCCATTTGAGAAGCTGGGCAGGGCTACATTTGGAGTATAAGACGCACCCAGATTTTCACCCTCTTTTTTGGGAAAAAAAGGTGCATCTTATACTCCGAAAAATACAGTAAGTCTAAGTGCTTTTGATATTGCTTATTGAAAGTGTGTGGCATGGTTGAGAATTTCCATGCTTCTCCATCTTCTAATGTTTTACATATTTCTCAAGGACTGGGTAGAAGATGCTCCAGGTTGAAGACAAAGTCTCCTGGTTCCAGAAAAGAGGCTAAGAGGTTTGAAAAACTGGCTTGGCATAATTTCTAGGGCCCACAAATCCTCAACCTATATCTGCTCTCGAGCTGAGAAAGAGTTGAGTTGGAGGCTATGATAATACCCTAAGTTTCTCCTCCTGATAATCCACAAAAGGAATCCCCCCCCCCCAAATTCAAAACATTTGTGGATGTTCTTGATCCAGTGTGCAGTAACAAACCTAAATGCTGGGAACTAACCTATTATAGACAGACCAAACCCCTCCCTTCCCCTATCAGTCTCTAAGGGCAACCAAGATTCCATCAACTTCCTTTCGTTTATAAATGTCGCAATATGCAGCAGTTCATTTTTGGATAGAAAGATTACTCAGTGTGAAATCCAGAAGGCATAAAGTCTGTGTTTTTAGACTTTGCGTTTAATTTGAAGTAAATCCCTGGTAGAGCCATTCTAAAAACTTAATTTTAGTATTAGAACACAGCTACCTGCTGCGCAGTCTACCTTCTAGTCTCCATGGGGATCGCATATGCTCAATGCAGATTATGAGTAAACTGAAGTCTATAAACTATTATAAATTGGATATGAAAGCAGGACCCCGTTGTAGACATAATAGATTATGTTGCTGATCTATTAGACATTTCTGGCTGTTGGTGTCATGCTGAACTGGGAGAACATGAAAGGATCAAGAGAAAGAAGCCGACATCGGGCCTGGCTAACATCTGACATTGATATCAGCCATGGACAAGCACAGTTCAGCTTGGGTCCTGCTAATAATAGAGTAGTTCTTTATGAAGGACATCTGTTTCAAACTAGGGAAGTAAAATGAGCATTGCTGGGCCTACGTGTATCTCTCAGGCCATTTTCATGAAATCTAAGTGAGCCCACGGTCTCTGTCTAATATCAAGAACTGTGTTGGTAGAATTAAGAACGTCTTGCTTGCAAAATGGTGCTTGAGAAGAAAGGGATCTGAACAAGAATAGGTTTGGGCTCTTAATATAGCTGTCAGACCTGGAAGCCACCTTTTACAGTTGAGCCTTCAGGCCTGCCACATTTTCTACTGTGGGAAATTGGGAGGGGGGATTGTATAGAGTATGGGTGATATGTAGTCAAAATAACATTCTTTTCTCAGAGAGTCAAGGCCACGGTGCCCTGCAGCTGCGATGAAGGGACTGGGAAGTATCTCCAGTTTTGGGTGGTGCCTGACTGGATCATGTGATGGACATGTGGGTGCTGGGCAGGGATTTGAACTTTCTTTTGGGTGGGGAAAACCCAGAAGCTTTCAGATTCAGGTTTTCCCAGATGTGCCAATATGACATCTTCAATAAAATGGAACTTTGAAGAAACTCAAACCTCGGAGTCTTCTTTCATTGGGGGCAGTGGTGAAATCCAAATTATTTTACTACCGGTTCTGTGGGCATGGATTGGTGGGTGTGACAGGGGAAGGATACTTTCCATTCGCACCCCACTGCAGGAGAAGGATATGGCAAAATCTCCATTCCCACCCCACTCTGGGGCCAGCCAGAGATTCTATTTGCTGGTTCTCCAAACTAGTCAAAATTTTCGCTGCCGGTTCTCCAGAACCTGTTAGAACCTGCTGGATTTCACCCCTGGTTGGGGGTGTTATGTGGAACCCTGACAATAGCTTTGCATCAGTCCCATCATCAGACAGACCCCTAAAAGATTATCCTTGAGGTTGTGTAGCCCTCAAGAAAAAACAGGTTGGAAGTGCTGGCTGCCTGTATCACTCATGAATGAAGACAAATATATATGTCCCAAGATAGATCCCAATCTGAGTCGGTCACCAGGACCAAAGACTTTATTCTTCCAAGTTTTGGACTTGTGCTGGAGCCCATCCTCAAGGAACTTCTCTCTCTCTCTCCAGAAAGTTTCTAAGCTGAAAGCTTGGAAGAAAAAACTTTGGTCCTGGTGATTGGATGCTGCAACAACAGGTTGCCAAGAGCTTGACTCTCTTTATATTTACTGTCTCTCCATGACCAAAGGGAGAAACTAACCCACAGCCAAGAAGCTAAGAAAATCCAAAAGCTCTGGAACCTGGTACCCTTGTAGACACCTCCTGATACGGAATCTAGGAAACCAGACTGTTTGGTTGCCAATTTCAAGTAGATTTGCAGAGGATCAACAATACTGCAGGCAGGAGTTGCCCATTTTTCTCCCAGCATGTGACTCAGGAATCCCAAAGCTACCTTGAGTTTCAATCTGTTAATAACAATTTTCCACTTCATCTCCCAGATGTCCCACTGGAGCTCCTTCAGCCTATCCCACCTACTGTCAAGTTGCAATTGTCAATAATTCGCCTGCGTTCAGTTCTGGTTTAGTTCAGGAAAGATTAGCTACCTTATTCAAGCAAATATTGTAACCTATGTACTGTATACAGCAGGAAGAAAGGTATACAACATAGCCTAATCTAACCGCAGCTCCATTGCAATTATCTCACTCTGTATGACACTGGTTTCTACCATGCCACCCTTCAGGTGGCATTGTAGGCATGAAGTCCCTGGATCTGTTTATTTGGATGGGGGCTGAGCTTCAATTTATCTACCACTAAATATGGATACTACTTGTTGGTCCAGGTGGTCTCTCCAGGTGCAATCCTGGAACTGGTTTAGGATAGATAAGATGATCACCATCCATGTACGCAAATGATGAAATAAAAATAGATAATAATTGAATAAGAAATTGAAATGAGAATAAAGATAATTAGAAAATCGGGGCTGCACGAATACCACTTTAGATTGAACGGAAAAGGGAAACAATAGGAGAGAGGGGAAGGAGTAGAGAGAGAGGAAGAGAGAGGAGAGGAGAGGAGAGGAGAGGAGAGGAGAGGAGAGGAGAGGAGAGGAGAGGAGGGGAGGGGAAGGGAAGAGAGGAGAGGAGAGGAGACGAGAGGAGAGGAGAAAAAAAGGGGAAAGGAGAGGAAGAAAAGGGAGGGGAAAGAGGAGCAGAGGAAAAGATTAGAAGAGAGGAAAAAGAGAGGAGGGGGTAAGAGAAGGGGAAGTAGGAAAGAGAAGGAGAAGAAGAACGAAGGAAGTAGGAGGAGAAACAGGAAGGAAGAGAAAGGGGAGGAGACGAAGAAAGGTTGGAGTAAAGGTAAAGGGTAAAAGAGCAGCCCCGAAAAAGTAAAAATGAAAAATGAAAGTTAAAAGATGAATGAAAAATGATGGAAATGACTGTACATGTAAATGTGTTTATGAGAAATAAAAATAAAAAACTTTATTAAAAAAAAAGATGATCACCATCCAACTTAATTCTACTTCTGTCCAAAGATGCTATTTTTGTTATAGGAACTGTACAAACACTTTTGTTACAGGAACGGTTGCATGAACTGGACATGGCTAGTCTAGTGAAGAGAAGGACCAGGGGAGACATGATAGCATCTTCCAATATTTGAGGGGCTGCCACAGAGAGGAAGGGGGTCAAGCTATTTTCCAAAGCACCTGAAGGTCAGACAAGGAATAATGGATGGAAACTGAACAAGGAGAGATTCAACCTGGAAATAAGGAGAAATTTTCTGACAGTGAGAACCATCAACCAATGGAACAGAAGTTGCCTTTGGAAGTTTGTGGGAGCTTCATCACTGAAAGCTTTTGGTGACCATCGGTCAGAACTGGTGTAGGGTCTCCTGCTTGGACAGGGGGTTGGATTAGACGGCCTACAAGGTCCCTTCCAACTTTTCTTCTTCTCATCTTTGACGAAGAGATAACAGCTGGCTGCTATAGGATATAGGGACTGGGGCCAGTCATTGAAGAACTGGTATTGCTCGGACTACAGAAAACCAATATGTAAGTCCGGTCTCAAGACTCATAAAAGAATGGCCAACAGTGTTGATTAGAAAGAGTGGATGAAAAGAAGCTTTTGATTTGAACCCCGAGGCTGACGCTTATATGAGGAGTTTGAATTTCTGTGTTCTGCAATAAAGCGACTAGTGTAGGGGTGTTAAATCCTCGAAGTTCCTGAATGTGAGATTGCATTTCTGGAAGAACAAAGATTTATAGTCACGGCTTGGCTTGTGAATTCTGCTAGAGAACTCTAATAACAAGGGGAGTGGGCCTATCCACAGCATGAAGCTGATGGCCTACTCAGGCCTGACATTGAACTTGATTGCGCTGCAATTTAGGCAGGTATAAAGTTGGCTTAGATGGAGTCACACAATCGGACTATCCAGCTTCCTACATTCGATTTCTCACGGTGACCCTCCAGGTTTCCAGAATAATATCTTTCAATGCAAATTGAGACATTTCTGCGGACAAAATGAGTGACCCTCTAGACAGAGATTTCCTATTGAAATTCATTGTGCCAAAACTTGCCCTCTTTTGGTCTGTAGGGTCAATGAAAAACCCTGTGAAGGATAAGGTAAAGGGTAAAGGTTCCCCTCGCACATACGTGATAGTCATTCCTGAGTCTAGAGGGTGGTGCTCATCTCCGTTTCAAAGCCGAAGAGCCAGCGCTGTCCGAAGACGTCTCCATGGTCATGTGGCCGGCATGACTAAACACCAAAGGCGCATGGAATGCTGTTACCTACCCACCAAAAGGGGGTCCCTATTTTTTCTACTTGCATTGTTTACGTGCTTTTGAACTGCTAGGTTGGCAGAAGATGGCACAAGTCACGGGAGCTCACCCCGTTCCACGGCACTAGGGATTCGAACCGCTGAACTGCCGACTTTTCGATCGACAAGCTCAGCATCTTAGCCACTGAGCCACCGTATCCTGTGAAGGATAGGACAATATAAAATAAAGATCAGGAGCGTGAAGCGTGAATGAACCCAGAGCTCATTATTGTCACTCAGAAACAAAGGAAAATTAAGAGTTGGCTATGTAGGAACACCTGTTCTTCCATCGGAAAATTGTTAGGTTGCTCCACTGTTGAATAATGGGAAGAAAATACGCCTTTGGGGTGGATGGGAAACTTCAAAAAAGAAAAAGAAAAAAGTGGGACCTGCTACAAAGCGAGAACTTATTTCTTAGGAGGCTGCAATTTGCTGCTCGCATCGGCTCCTCGCTCTAGGCATCTCTGCAAAGAAAGGAAATTCTGTGGGTTTAGAAAGAGGAAGCCTTTGGAAGCGCAAGCATCTTCTCCTAACCTTGCAAGAGGTGGAATCCGCTGCATTTCCCCTCCTCCTCCATTGTGTTCGCATGTGTGTGTGAGCCCCATTAGGCTTCAAAGAGACGAGCAGGAGCAGCTGAATTCCACCAGGGAAAACTCTACTTCAGAACTCCAGTTAAACACACAGTTATTAGCAACTGTCGCCAGCAGCTCTTCCCTTCTTTATTCCTACTTCCTCAGAAAAGTTGCCTTGCCATATGGTGCTGTGTACTTTAATACTTTAATAAGTGTGTGTGTGTGTGTGTGTGTGTGTGTGTGTGTGTGTGTGTACTGTATGTGTATGGGTCATCTATCTATCTATCTATCTATCTATCTATCTATCTATCTATCTATC
>WNWU01018779.1:0-13109 GCA_012654045.1 Ptyas mucosa | reverse complement strand
TATGGTTAAAAGGAGGAAGAGGAAAAGGAAAGAGGAGGGAAAAAAAACCCCTGTCCAATCCTGCCTTGGCACCACTTTTTAAATAGTTAGCAAGCAAACATAACAAATGCAAAAACATTTATCTTGTTTCTTTGTGGTGCCACAGCAGAGGGTTTCACCTCATTGTTTTGTTTGTTTGCTGGATTGTAGGAAGAAGTGTTCTCTGACACAAACAGCAGTTATGTACCTCAAGGATATATGTATCATATCATGTTAATTGAAGATATAAGAAGGCAGGCTTCACCCTGTAGATAAATAAGCAAAGGGACTCATTTGCTGGTGCAAGAAAATACACTAAGGCATTAGCTGGCTCAAGAGGAGGCTAGTTTGCATATGGCTCCCCAAAGGCACATAGGATGCATTTTAGATAAAGCCTCCTGCAGCTATCCATCCTTCCGCACCTACAGAATGGAGCAAAAGAAAGAGATCTCATGCCATCATGGATCAGCTGTACTCAATCTTAGGGCCTTTTTAGTGGCCCTTACTGCCCAGCTGTGCGGAAGAGAGCATGTTCTTTATTGCTTTTCCTCCTCTACTCCACATCTTACAATAGCAACTTTTGAAGGAAGGGTGGTCTGGTGAGGTGAAGTATGTGTGTGTGTGGGTGGAGGAGGGTACCACGACAGGAAAGCTGTATCAGTTGGATGCTTGGATTGTTGGGGAAAAAACAAACAAACAGATTCCTCACCCCCCCCCCCCCCCACTCCACCATTTTCCATCGCCCAAGGGAGATGCCTCTATTGTCTGGGAAATGAACGGCTCGCTTGGGGGATGCTATTGGCAGACTGATGTAGGGAAGGAGTGGATGGCAAGGAAGCATAAATAAACCCTGCAAAGGAAAGTCGGATGCCAGAGAGACGAGGGACCAGGGAATGGAGGGTGCAAACCCACCACCTCCTTGACCGCCTAGCAGGCAAAGCCCATGCCCTGTACTCGAGCCATACCTGGAGGAGCAGCACCCTTTCTCTGGGAGCTTTGCCTCTGCCCTCTGACTGGCAGTCGCCTGGGAGCCAGCCGCGCCCTCCATGGCCCTTCAACACACACACCCTTTCCGCTCTTACGGAGTCTTGGGGGCTGCAGCTGAGGGCGGGTGGAAGGCGCTGTCCGCAGCTCCGCGGTGCTGAAAGCTCGTTCCAACGCTGCAGCGGCGACTCTCGCCACTGACACAGCGCGTGCGCTAATCTTGGGCGACCGGATCGAGGAGGAGACCGGGTCGAGTCGCCCACGTGGTCCGACGGCTGTCAAGAGAAAGAGGGACCGTCTGGCCCCGTTGATGGGTTTTAACAGGAGGTTCCTTGTAGACCAATGCTCTATTTGTGTTAAAGGACACCTTCTATGAGCCTCAGATTACATTGTCGGTGCTGACTAGGATAACGGGGTTCGTAGTCCAAAACATTTGAAAGGTACCAGGTAATCCAAGATATTTATCAAGCAAAGCAAACCATGTTCCATTTCATGCAAACTGTGTAACAAGTACAGCTTAAAGACATAGATACTTTCCTGTCAATTTTCAATTATTGTGATATCATTTTTATTTCAGTCTCTAAAATGCTTTGATACATTTGGTTTTTTGAATATGTTGGAACTGCAGGTAAGACTGCTGGATAAACATATAAATGAAACAAAACAAAATATAAGAGCTATCTGAAGCCTAAGCAGAAAATAGTAGTTTTCTACCAAGAATAAACAATAAATAAGCATGTCCTCACAACATGAGGATAATATAGATATCTCTAAGAATAATAGCAAAACTCACCTTGATTTTACCATTTCTGTATCATAATAGTAGCTGTCCCAAAGGTGCTTTCTTTTTTTCTCAAAAGGCAATCCGACGTTTTATTTGTTTGTTTGAAAAAGGAAAAAAGAAACACCTTTGGGACAATCATGATTTGGATGATTGAGAATCTCCATAGACATAATCGTAACTGCATGATATTCTTTTGGGTCTTTGGCACCATTTCCTATTGACAAGAGCAATGTCTTTGTTCCTCATATCTTGAGAATCCACAACTCATGGAGGAATATTTTCAAACTCTTGGAGCTATGAAAATTTACTAATTCATTGCAATTCAAGTAAGCCCTCCCCCTCTGAATGAAGTCTTAAGAGAGCAAAGAACAGAAACCCTTCTGTGATGACACATTGTACATTTCTTTAGAGTGAAGTTACCTGAGACAGCATCTTTTTGCATGCCTTCTTATGCAAATCCTAATGAGTTCAACAGGACCTAATTTTCCCTCCCCTGTGAGTGTTCATAGGACTCTAGTTTTGGTATGATGGAGAGAAAAGGATGGCTTTCCCACAAACTACAAGATAAAAATGAAAAATTTGTCCCAACTATTGAATTCAAGCAAAAGAATCTAACTTGCTTAAGTCATAAACCTACTGGTTTTACATGGTAAGTTTGCTGGTTTACAAAGTTAACAGTTGACTGATCCAAGATGGCTAACTAGTATTCCAGCATAAAAATAAATCATCTAACAAAAAGATAATGGATTATTTGTTTGAAGTTAAATGATTTGTTCTCTAGTGAAGCTTTCAAAAGAAGTTACAAAAATTAAGTAAGCAGCTGAAGTTTATGAGCAAATTGACTTGACAAGGTTCTATAAACATGTCACTGTATTTTTCACTCAGCACATTTTTGAAGCCCGCAATCAATCATGATGACTTTATTATGAAGAACAGATATGAAAAACTAAACTAGATCTTCATTTGGCTCTAAACAATTCAGCAGTGATCTAACAAATCCCCCCCCCCCAACCCAATCTAGCTGGGTGGGCATTCTAGAATTTTAATATGTGTCATTGTCTGAGTCATCTTTAATTAAAGTGAAGACATGTTTGGTGTAAAGTCTATAACAACTAATGTCTCTCTTGAGATATGTTACAAATAAATAAAAGGCACTGGAAGTCTTATCCTCAAGAGGTCATGTGATATGGGCAATCTTTTTTATGCATATTTATTAGGAAGTTGGCTCTAGTGTGTTCACTAAAATTCATTTTCAGATCATTAAGGCAGAAACACATGCATTTGTATGCAATCTTCTCTGTGATATGAAGCTCATGATAGATGTTAAGGTTTTATTGGAGATAATGTTTCAATTATGGCAAGCTTTCTGCAGAAGCCTGTCTCATGCAGAAATAAACTTCTTTTTATTATTAATTTTACATTTGGGCTTTGGATGGATAATAATGAACCTTCAGTGTTATATTTCCATCACTGTTTTTACTGTAGCTTTTATTGTTGTCATTTTGACATTTAAGAAATGAAAATTCTTAATATTTTGTGATGGTATTCAATATAACTGTAATGTAGAAAGTAGGAATGATGCAATGCATTCAAGAGCATTATTCTAGTTATTGCTCAAGAGCTAGTAAAACTATTTCAGTTACCATTCCACCCAATGAAAGATTTAGCGAGTCTGATGTCCTTCAGAACTAACTTAAATTTGGTTAATTATTTCTGGAGTATTATTTAAGATGTGTCATTACAACATCTAATTTTAAATCCCATATTATGTAAAATTTAGATTTTTATGTACTAAATTGTCTTTTGTATTTTCACACTAATCAGTATGGGAGAATAAGTAACTCACCTTATTGATTTAGATGTAATATATAGTAACTTTCATCTCAGACAGCACTACTGTTATATAGGAATCGAAGGATATCATGCTAGAGAAAATTGTTAAGTATATTGAACACATTATTAGATAATATATAATATTTATTAAAGATATATAAGGTATATTATGTATGGCAGTACATTTTAGAGTAATCAGAACGGCTGTATATTTCACACACGTACTCATAACCCCCCAATAATATAGCAGTTTAAACAAAATATATCAAATCTGTATTTATTAAGTTTTACATTAAATATTATATATTAAATGCAATACATAATTAAAATACTAGAATAGAAATATTTGGAAAAAATAGGGTAGAAATTCAGAATTTGAATTTAACATTCTTGAGTGATTTAGATGAAGCCAATTTAATTCCCCTCCATGACCCATAACTTGGAAGTTATGATCCACTCCAAAATCGTAATAATTAAGCTAAGATACTGCTTGCCTAGCTATGGAGTCTTCTTTAAAAGCTCCGTGCACAAGCCAACAATCAGGTCAGCCATAGAATCAGGGGAAAAAATTGCATCATTAATAGGAAAAGATTCACTTGTTCTATTATGACCCTATTCACATTGTTATAAGCACCACTACAGTCCATCTTATAAAACATTGGATATCAGCTATCTCAACTGAACCACACTGAGATGGAAGTTGTCCTCTTCTTTGGCCTGATGATCTCCCACAGTATTAGTGCCAGACCACCACTTAAGTATGAGTCAGCTCAGCAGTGTGCTGCAGCTTCCAAAAAAGCCAACACAGTCCTAGGTGGGCCAACAGAGAGATGGCATCAAAGTCATGAAAAGTGTTAGTACCTATACTGCACTACTGAGGCCAGTTTAAAATACTGCATCCAGTTGAGGTTGTCATAGTACAAAAAAAAATGCCAAGATCCTAGAAAGAAGAGCAAAGAAGAGCAATAAAGATAATAAGAGGTCTGGAGACTAAACCGTACAATGAAGCATTAAGGGAACTAGGCATGTGTAGCCTAACAAAAAGGATTAGGGGAGGCAGGATATTTGTCAGAATATTCATGAACTGGAATAGAATATAGCAACAAGGTCAGCCAATGGGAGCTGAGACAGGAAGGAGCCTGGGCATGGCTCTGTAGCTCTGTGCTCAGCTCTAAAACTGAAACTATTCTGCTGAACTGAAACTGAAACTGTTTTCTCCTCTGCCTGTGTTTGCCTGTACTCTCTTTACCACGCTGGAAGAACCAGCCATTGGTAATGTATATTTACTTATGTGTTATATTCAGTGGTGGGTTGCTCCCAGTTTGGTCTGGTTCTATAGCACCGATAGTAAAACCGATGGGAGGCTCCGCCCACCCGCCAAGACATCCACATGGGTGATCTGTGCATGCCCAGAAGCTTCTGTGCATGCACAGAAGTGCTCACGCGTCCACAGAAGTGCTCACGCATGTGCAAGCAAAGCGAGTGCACACGTGCACTCCCGCTGCAAACCAGTAGTAAAGGTAAGTGGAACCCACCCCTGGTTATATTACATATAAAGAGAAGTTAATGAATCCTGCTGAATCAGTGACCTGTGTGTGCTTTCTGGATTTGATTTCTGCAACAAACTCTGACGGTCTTCCAATACTTGAGGGACAGTCTCCAAAGCACCTAAGGCCAGGACAAGATACAATGGATGAAAGCCCATTAAAGAGAGATCCTACTTGTTACATAGGTCAGCATATGCCCCAAACATACCTTGCACAATATAGGCACTTACTATATTCCAATGCACTCCTGAAGGGAACAATTTCTGCAGGAAAGTGCATGAAGATACATTTCTTTAACCTACGCTGTTATGTGGAACAGAAAACACACTACTCTCTGGTGCATAATATGGCGAAGTGAAGGAATTACAATGCTGATTTTTTGTTAAAAGATAAGCATTTACTGTTCCTATTTTTTATTTAAGTTCAGTGTATATATATCGAGAAGTACTGAAAGGGAGAAAAATGAAAGAGAAGCTGAGAGAACTTCACTAGCTCTGCGGTTTTCATCCTGTGATGGAATTCAGGAGTGGAATTCACTAAGCAGCTCATGAATCAAGTAAGGTAGAATGAAGAGCGGGAAGTCAATTTTTATTGCTGCTTCTGATTTACCGGGCCTTTATTATTGTTTATTAAAATTTTATGCCACCCATCTCCCCTGTAAGGTGACTCTGGGCTTTGAAGGATGTTTATAATTATTGTTATATTTTTAAAATAAAAAAACCCCAAGTACTTCATTACATGTCTTGTACGGAACCCTTACCCATACACGGTAACAAAGAGAGAGAGAGAGAGAGAGAGAGAGAGAGAGAGAAATCTCCTGACTTGTTCTAGGCTGCTTCTTGTTCCTGAGGGATCATTCATAAAGTATTCCAAAAATAGATGCTCCAGTGAGCATTTCCATTAAAAAAAAAGAAGGCGGTTCCAAGCAGCTGCACCAAGTGGTTGTTATATAAGGCATCCAAGCAGAAAATGAGTGTGTCTTGCCTGGGGAGTATTTATCCCTGCCAGCCACCTTCTAGCAGCCACGAATTCCAAAGGCGGATCTCTGCCATTCTTTCTAATTGTCATTGTTCTTCTGTTGTACGATAATTTGTCGGCGCAGAAAATGCCCCTTTTAGCCCTTTGCATATATCCACAGAGCTTGGCAATGCTGTACTTTGGGATTAGATGGGTAAATTGCCATTCACAGGAGCCACTTTTTCTGCTCACATTTCTCTGGATCATTCTTCAACGTGTTTGAACTTTAACATGTATTGTATTTAATTCTTTGTTAGATTTATATCATAGTGTTTCTTTGGGAGCTCAAGGTGGCATACAGTGGTGTGTGTGTGTGTGTGTGTGTGTGTGTTAAAAAGCAGTCAAGAGGATGGTCATGCCCATGCATTGGAAGCCCCATCACTTTGTATCTGTATGTGATATCAATGGCCATACAAAAGGACTGGGGTTCTCATTGTGTAGTTGCAACCAAAATCGCCACTTGTTTTACTTGCCCCCATCCGACAGATAACTCTGGTGGCATGACCCAATAAAGCAGGGGTGTCCGACTCAATTTCATTGAGGGCCACATCACGGTTCTGTTTGACCTTGGGGGGCCAGAGTGGGTGTGGCCAGCTCAACGTCACTCCTGTCGGAGGTGCCTGTGGTGGCCTGAATGCTCTGCTGGCAAAAACAGAGCTTGGGAGCCTGTTTTCGCTGGCAGAAGTACCATGGCCGGTCCTTTGCTGTTTCCAGGGTGGCCCCATGGGCCAGATCTAAGTACCCTGAGGGCCGGATCCAGCCCCTGGGCCTTGAGTTTGACACCCCTGCAATCAAGTAAAAAGGGAATGTCTTCTTTGTCTTCAATTTGTGGTGACTTCCTAAATATGTCCATGTAGTTTTCTTGACAGGGGTAGAGATTGCTATTGCTTCTTCCAGGATACATTTTTAAGCTCCCAATCAAGCCTACAGATGCAGCATTTCCAAGTGGTCTCCCCTTATATTATTAAATAAACCTGGTTCTGTTTAATTTTTCTAATTGTAAGCCAAAACTCTTAGATAGTTTGGCAAAATACCTTGTATTTCATCTATCCAACTGCGCCTACAGCAGAGGTGGGTTCTACTTACCTTTATTACCGGTTCACAACGGGATCGTTGAAAGAAATTTGTAAATGGCTAAATGTTTTGGACTTTATAGCTCTAAAAATAGCTAACATGTGCAAGAGTGATTTTTAAAAACCATCTGCCATAATAAATTTTTTGATACTAAAAAGATCTTTTAAAAGGACAAGGGATCTTTTAAAAATGAGTCGTTTCTCTGAAATAATCATAAAATCTTTTTTCTCAACCCAAGAACAGTAAACAAAGGAGAGATAATGTACAGAAATGCAAGAAAAATAGTAAATAATAGCAGCAGAAGTTCTTCTCCAACAAGGCACTTCCTTTACAATAACTATGAAATATAGATAGTCCCATCTCTGTCCTGGCCATCAGATCACCAAATGTAACCCAAAGAACTCCCTCAAACATTTCCCAACCATTTCTTGATCATAGGTATTTAGTCACTCAGTGATTCTTGGATATTTCCTCATTTTCTCCTTCCTTTCTTTTCCACTTTCTGAGTACTTCCTTCTCTGTCTTCCTTTTCTTCTTTAATGAGTTCCATAATCTTCATGCTTCTGACTAAAGAATAACACAATTAGAAGGGACCTTGGAGTCTTCTAGTCCAATATCCTGCTCAAGCAGGAGATCCTATATCATTCCGGATAAATGGCTGTCCAATCTCTTCTAAAAAATTCTAGTGATGGAGCACCCACAAATAAACAGCACCTTCCGGTTAATTACGGCATAAAGTCTGAGTCCTGCAGATTTGGCATCCTCCCTCTGTCGTTATTGCCAGCAGTGCACTTTCCTTCATGGGAGAAAAGGAACAACCCAAATATGGCTGGCTGCTTAGCATCCATCAGTGTCAAGCGATGTCAGTTCAACAACTGCCTGTAGCAGCCTTTGTAAACAGCAGCCACCACCAAAGATGTGTGAGTGGAAGGAATCAACGGATGCAGACACACAATCTTCTCTGCTTCTCAGCTCAGAGTTATGTAATTTCTCAGCTCTCTAAATTTGATGGATGCCAGAATGGTGCAATCTAATAAAAGTCACATTACTCACTCTCTCCTGGCAAGCTCTGAGTTTGTAGCCTGTTACTCATTCCTCACTCATGACTCACTTAGCAAAGCACTGGCTGTTGGCCACTCTCTGATGACCTGACAATAGGCAGTTGGCTTCCCTTTCATTCTCTCTCCCTTGCCACTTCCTTCTTGCCACATTTGGTTCTCCAGAAAGTTCAGGAACACTCTAGCACAATTTCCTGCCAAGAAGAAGATCCATCTACATCTTCTCTCTATGGCTAGTTACTACATCAGGATTCTTAATGTGAAGATGACTTTCCAGATGGGCCAGAGGATTAAGCGTTATAATAAGTCTCATTCCAAAAAATATTGAAGTGAGGATAAAGGCTCAGTGTTATAGCTAAAAATTTGGTCAATTAAAGCCCCTACCATTGCTTGGCCAAAGATATTCGAGGGGATTTACTCTGTGATTAAAAAACAAACAAACATCTCACTAATTTATCCATTGGCATGAAATATCTACTAGGAATTAATATTGTGATCAGTGGTGGGTTGCCCCCGGTTCGAACCGGTTCTATAGAACCGGTAATAAAACCGGCGGGAGGTTCTGCCCACCAACCCCAATGTCATCATCGCTCTCACACGCGGCCCCATTGCAAACCGGTAGTAAAGGTAAGTAGAACCCACCCCAATTTTCATCCCCGATTTAATTATCAACAGTAGAGAACAAGCAATGAAGAGAGAGCTGCTGTGGAGGCCTTGGAAAAGCTACTCAAATGCCACCATGTGTCTGTACCTACATAGATTAGAATCCTGAAAGCCATCGTATTCTCTGTCACACTCTGTGGAAGTGAAAGTTGGACTTTGAAGAAGCAGGATGAGAAGAATATTGAGGCTTCTGATCTCTGATACAGGAGAGTTCCAGTTTCCTGGTGTGTGTGTGTGTGTGTGTAGCGGGTGGGGCGGTTTTCTTTCTTTGGAAAGGAGGAAGGAAAAAGAAGAAGAGGATGACTAGCAGTAAAGTAGATGAACTTAGTTACAGTGGTGATGAGGGCACCATTGGGAGACTTGAAAGAACAAGTTAGGGATAGATCGTCATGGAGAAAAAAATCTATTTATGTGGTTGCTAGAAATCAAAAAAGATTTGATAACACACAATCAATTAATCAATAATAACATGCCTACCTAATGAACTTCACAGGCATTTCTGGTACGAAAAAAGAAAAGAAGAAAAGATGAAGTCTGTTTTAAAACAGTGGATCATTTAAAAGCAAGATAAACATGGCAATCCCACCATTAGCATCACTGTCAAGAACTTTTTACCAGTGGTGAAATCCAAATTTTTTACTACCGGTTCTGTGGGCGTGGCTTGGTAGGCGTGGTGTGGCTTGGTGGGTGTGGCTTGGTGGACGTGGCAGGGGAAGGATACTGCAAAATCTCCATTCCCTCCCCACTCCTGGGGGAAGGATATTGTAAAATCTCCATTCCCACCCCACCCTGGGGCCAGCCAGAGGTGGTATTTGCCAGTTTTCCGAACTACTCAAAATTTCCACTGCCGGTTTTCCAGAACCTGTCAGAACCTGCTGGATTTCACTCCTGCTTTTTACTCCAAAGAGAACTAAAGTAAATTAGATTTAATTACTGTACTTATGCCAACATGACATACTAAAAATTAACAAAAACTGCTCAACAAAGGAAAATCTATCATGGTTAATATGTCTTCATATAACTGGAAAAATAAAAAGGAATCCCAAGAAAGAAGGAGAAATTTTGAAAAAGAAATTGAAATCTTATACAAAACCAAGATAATATATTAGGATATATTTATCAGTAACTCCACCAACATTTATCAGGAAAGACAGTTTCCACAAATGTTAGAAATGCTATAACAAAGAACAAAAAAGTTTACCCTATATAGGGGCTATGCAGAAAAAGCCTTCTCAAAAGTATTAGAAAGAAATACATCAAAATATTTTTTAAAAACCCTAAAAATAAAATTTGAACAGAAATTGTTCAGATATTTTTATTCTTCCTAGATGTAATTCCAGAAAATACAAATGGAAAAAAAATATTCTAAGATCATTGACAGCAGTAAGAACAAAACTGACACAATATTGGATTAAAGAAGGGGCCACAGTGGCAAAACTGGCAATATAAATCTACAATAGAAGTTAACCAAATTCAAGCAGGAATGTCTACAGCACCTTATATAACGTATAAAGGCAGATATTTGGAATATGGCTTCTAGGAGTTAAACCGAAATCAACAACAATTAATATTCAATGTGAAGCATAAATATTTAAACTGTGGTTAGCGGTTGGGCACACAAATGGGAAGGATGGAGAGGGCATGTTACCAGAAAAAATTCATACTATTTACATATTTTCTTACATTTAACAGTATATTCATTTGTGTCAGCTTATTCTTTTTTTAACCTTATTTTTATGCTATTTTTTTAATAAAAAGAACTACATTCAATCACAGAAAAAGCCAATGGTTCAAAAACCAAATTGAAAATGAAGGGAGACAACAATGCCCAGTGAAGAAGTTAATGTTATAAAATTTACTTATAAACAAGTTGAATTTGATACATTACAGAAGGATCTTTTTCTCTATATTGTATCCCCTGGCTTCTTTCTATACTAGAAAGTGGTGGTATGAACAAATTTATCATAACTCCTGTTCAAGGAGTTTCACTAATCTGATTGTTATGCTGGGTCATTAGTAACATTTGCTTTGAGATCTGAATCTGAGGTAACAAACAATTCCACAGTGCATTACATAATTATATATTGTTTCCCTCTGTAAGCATGGAAATCTGCTTTTTCTAAACTTTATTACTGTAGGTTGAATAAACCACAATTATCTGAGTTGGTACAGCATACCATAATTTATAAAACATAGTATCTGGATTTCCCAAACCCACAGTCAAAATCAAACAGATCATATTTATAATTTTGCAGATTGTGAGAACCCATCTTCTTACTTTGTACTAGTGAACAGAGTACATTCTTGGTCACTTTAAGATGTGTGGACTTCAGCTCCCAGAATTCCCCAGCCAACACTACTCTGAACTGTGGTCTTGGTTGACCAGGAAAGATGTTGGTACCATCCTCTGCATCCTGATCCTTTAAAGTAGAGATTCTAGAAATTGAGCATAGAATAGTCTGCATACAAAACACGATCTCTCTAAGCTAGTTTTCTCATGGATTCTCATCTCAAATATTTAACAGAAATGAAGACTGCAGAAAATAATCTTGAACTGCAATTTAATCTATCTGACTATAGGAAGAATTATGCAAACACACTGGCATTGAGATTCCACACACACATTCAGAACAATGCAAATTCATTAATTTTATGCCAGAAAGCACAAACCTGATAAGCACAGGCATGTTTTTGTTTTCTAATAAATAGGAGGTGGAGCCAAATGTAAATTCCATTTATAATTCCCTTCAGTTGGGTTCCCTCTTGTGGATGTAATATGTCATTTCAGGATATAGGAAATAGCTACATTCCTACATGGAATAGAGGAACTACACCCACACATGGTCATAAGTCACTTTTTCAATGTTGTTGCAACTTTGAAATGTCACTACATAAACTGTTGTAAGTTAAGGACTACTTGTGTAGTTTTTGGCTGATTAAAAGTTGGTTGGGAACTTTGCAGCTCAGCAATGTAAAATCCCTCCCCATTTCTCTATAGAAGTTTATTATTTCCGGAACTAAATTCACAGACTCTCATAAAATCTAACCTCAATTTATGTCTCCTTGTTGCCTTGTTTGAAAAAAGTACTGGAGTTGAAAAGGTATCTGGAGATGGAAAAAGTACTGGAGATGAAAAGGTATCTTTTCCGCCATGAGTCCTTCGGGAGAAGGGTAGTATATAAATTTAATTAATAATAATAATAATAATAATAATAATAATAATAATAATAATCATCATCATCATCATCATCATCATCTTATGAAGTAGCCTTAAAGCAGATTCCAATAGAGCAAATGTTGATGATCTTCTTTTGGTTCTCAGTGTCTTCTTCTGGAATGGTTTTTGTTCTCACCACTTTCTTAAATCTTAAGACTGCCCAGAATATCATCGGGCTCAGCCCTGGACGACATCTTCGAATCTCGCTGTTTGAGGAAGTTGCATAACATTCTCAGAGACTCTTCCCAACCTGCTTACAATCTTTTTGGACTGTTGCCTTCTGGCAGAAGATACAGAACAATTAAAACTTGGACCACACATTTTCTGAATAGTTTTTATTCCAGAGCTATAATTGCACTCAACAATGAACTAAAGGGCCACCATCAGTGAGCTGTTGGACAGCATTACTTGGTCTGTTGTGTGGATGCTTGGGTGGTTTAGGGGCAGGGAATTTGTGGTGGTGGTGGGGATGTTTGGGGATTGTTATGTTTGTTGGACCTGGTCTTTGGGTGTTAAGTGAATTTCGTTGTATGGGTATACTGTGTATATATGTACAATGACAATAAAGTTATTTTATTGTTGTTGTTGTTGTTGCTGTTAGGCTTGCAAATAGTTTGGAATTCTCTAGTAGGGTCCCCTCTGAGTAGCCCTGCCTGACTTGCTTTGTCTCTGTGCACAGGTAAGTTCAGCAAGATGCTGTTACCTACTGATTGAGTAATATACCAATACAATTTATTCTATGACTATCATTAAGTGTTGTACCTTATGATTCTTGATGAACGTAGACAAATTCCTTGTGTGTTGAATCACACTTGGCCAATAAAAATTCTATTCTATTCTATTCTATTCTATTCCATTCCATCCCATCCCATCCCATCCCATCCCATCCCATCCCATCCCATCCCATCCCATCC